>SNQJ01S0045632.1:15849-54977 GCA_010110895.2 Picea sitchensis | reverse complement strand
ATTGGATGCATAGTCCCTTAAGGAAAAACACCTTGTCATGCCTTCCAACCATGCTTCCGCCCGTTCACTAGCACGACCCCCGACAAACTCTGGAAGTTTGATCTTCTGCAATTCTTGCGTGATGTCTTCAGGTGGAAGTCCTCCCCCTGAATCCCTTGATGCTTCTGTATTACCCATTCCAGATGGTGGGGGTTCTAGTTCAGTCCCCTCTAGTTGGCGCCCCTTTAAAGTCTCGTTAATGGCTTCCAATGAGTGTAGTATGAGGGCTAGTTCGGGCGATGGTGGTGTTGGTGTTGGTGGTGTTGGTGGCGTTGGTGGCGTTGGTGGCATTGGTGGTGCCCGTAACGACGCTCCCCTACCTCGACCCCTTCGAGTCCTGACCATATTGTATGACTTAACCTACATCACCCCAAAGTTATCAGGGTGAGTTCTAGGACGTTTCAAATTGGTGCTACTTAAACTTAGAAACAGGGTTAGGCGTAAGTTTTCTTTACTTGTCTATAAATAGACATTACTCCATCAGGGGATTGGCTAGGTTTGGGTTAGGATTAAGCATCTAAGCTTGGTTAACATCGAACTTTAAGGTAGATTAACCTTACACTTTAATAAAATAATTAATTTAAAATTATTATTACACTACTTTAACCCAAATTAACTTTACTTTAATTTATACTAACTTGACCTTATTTATATATAAATAATTTATACTAAATTATTTAATTTATTTTAAATTATTTTTATACTTTAAAATATATATGAAAAAAATGACTAAACGTGCACCCAAGGATTCGGGCACGCATGGGTTCCACATGCTCATCTGGCTTCCTCAAGCTCCCTCGTATCTAACCCCCAAATTCTACACCTGTTAGCTCTTCGAATCCCTACGCATCCTTCTCACTCACTGAGACCCTCCTCGCATCATTCTTTCTCGTCCACAGATCTTCCTTTGCTCTGTTCAGAGGTTTCCTGGATTTCCCTTGCCATGGCTCACATCCTCATCGTTGTTCTGAGCACTTTACTAGCGCTGGTTATTGTTGTATATGCTCCAGTTCGTTTTGCAGGAACATAGTATATTGATGTGGTCACTGACAAGATCCAGGATTTGGAGTCCAGTCTCCTTGAAATGTTGGGAACCAATCCCCTTTCTGTACACTTTGCGGAGCTCGCCCTCAGCTATGGTAAGAGGCACGATTCAGTCCGCCCGCTTGTGCATAGCCTCCGTACCTTCGTCAAGAACGCTGAGTTTATTGAGTCAAGAATCTGCATAAACCTTCCTTACGCTGTGGTAATGAATGGTAATTTTCTATTTTGAAACAAAATGATTTGCTTGTAATTCCAGCTCTGTACGGATTTTGGTATTTTGCTTTCAATTTATTTCATTTATATTCATAAATTTATTCGTCTATGCATATGCATGTAGTTAGATGCGTGTATATGTTAGGTGGGGTGTATGCATATACATTGTCTTCCCGTATTGCCCATGGCCCTTTTCTCCTAACTGTGAAATTCCCCACTTAAATTTCGGGTTTCAGGGTTTCCTTATGCCCGATGCCAAGAGTTTCCTGTCCTCACAGACTCCCGATCTCCGATATGTCGATGCGCTACCTTCTAACTTTAGCCCTCCCTTGGCTATGCTTTGGTCCATGTGACCCTGTCCAATGTAACTGTAGTCCTATTCCCTGTCGGGATTCGGGGTTTCGCGACTCTCGCTGTCATGAACTTCTGTCCTCGCAGACTCCCGATTATCGATTCTCCAATATGGCACTTTATGTGATAGCCCTCCAGGCTAGACATCCCCCTCATATGACTGTCGTTCCATGTGACCACCGTCATACTCTCTGTCGGGATTCGGGGTTTCGCGACTTCTCCTGGCATGATTTTCTCGACACCGAGAATCCCGAAATGTCGATCCCTGATGCACGTGTGATCTCTCTCCTCCACGTCACCACTTCCTCGTCGCTCCATCGGGTATCGCGAAATCACGACTTCTAATGCAATAATTCCTTTGTATGCAGAAACCCCGAAATGTTGAATCCCGACTCTTTTAGATCCTCGGACACACATCCCTCAAATCGAACGAATTTGACCGTGTCGGGAAATTGTGGATCGCGATTCCATTGTGCAAGAGTTTCACGACTCCGAAAACTCTAATATCCTGAACTCTGACTTTCTGAGATCTCTCGCCACGCGTCCTCGCTGATGGACGGTGTTGATCCTGTAAGGAAATCACGGATCGTGATTTCCTGTTGCACAAATTCTTTACCTGCGAAAACTACGATGCCCCCAAATGTTGACTCTTTAGGATCTCATGCTACACGTCCTCACTGATGGACGGTTCAAAAATCCCATCGGGATATCGCAGATCGCGAGTCCAACATGTGAGTGTTCTATGTCCTTGAAAACCCCGATATCCCGACTCCCCGGTTGGCTGACAGATGGCCTCCACTACGCCTTTGTCCTCCTTCTCTGGTATGACGACAGCTGGCCCCCACTCATCGGGGTTTTTCGGATCACGAATTCAAAGTGCCTAAACATCATGTCCCCAGGATTCCCGATTTCCCGATGGGGCCAAACACCGATGGTTCTCGATGGTTGCCACCTGTCCCACAGATGGACGGCTCTGATTGTATCAGGATTTTCTCTATAGATTTTTTGACCTCTTGCTCACAGAGTTCTCAACTCTTCCCAGATGACGGACACCTGTCCTCCACTCTGAATCTGGTGGTCCCACAACGCTTACGCCACTGTTGGGATATCGCGGATCGTGATTCCCAGCAACAAGGTTTCTTTGTCTTCGAAAACCCTGATTTCCCGATCCCCGACTCTTCGGGATCTCTGGCCATGTGTCCTTGCTGTTTGGATGGCTCTGATCCTATCAGGAAATGGCGGATCGTGATTCCTCGACGCAACGATTCTACACTCCTGAAATCCCCGATGGGTAAAATCCCGATGCCTCCCCAGAATGTTGACGTGTGTCCTGCCGAGATCAACGATTAGGATCCTTTCTCAGGATTTCGAGAACCACAAGGTCTCGATTCTTCGGCTTAACAAAACCCTGATTCTCCGATGACTGACCTCCTATCAGGCTCTCTTGGGTGGCACTCGATTGCTGCCACGCGTCCCTCCAACGGACGACCCCGATTACATCGGGATTTCGAGACTTCCAATGACCCATTTCTCTTGTCCTCAGGAACTCCGATTTCTCAATTGACGATATGCCGACGGGCGCTTGATCTCCACCACGTGTCTCTCTTCAACGGACGGTCCAGATCTGATCTTGCTATTTCGAGACTTAAAATGTCCTGACTTCCTTGACCTCGTGAATCCCTATTTCACGAACGCCAATATCCCAATGCCTTCACACATCTCATCGGGATTTCTCCTCCTGTATCCCTTGAGGACTTAACTCCCTCGCAACTCCTTATAGATCCGACAGCTGTTGGGTATCCGCCCGAGATCTGACGGCTCAGATCCGTTCTCCCACATAATAGGAAGCTCTCCTTCGGGATAATCGATTAGTTGCATAAAACATTACGTCGTGTTAAAATTGCTTTCTTGGCAAGGTTAAAATTTGTATGGGTCTATAGTTCCTGAGATTCTTCATTATTTAAAATTTTACTGAGGCTAATATAGGAAACTAGTTTACACTGATCCTGCACAATACAAGTCTTCTAAATTTCCTTTTTTCGACTGTGCATTGGCAGTTCCTCATTTAGGTAAGTTCGAGGTGAAGTAGGCCTTTTCAAGGTCTTGCAAAAGTCCTATTGCATTTTTTATAGTATAATTCATGTAGTTATGGAATCCTTCCAACTTCAAGCCTTCAACAAAATTTTCCCTCGACATTTCCATCGATTTCAAGTGGCTGTCTTACCCGAAACTTCATTGAAAAATATTGCTCAAATAAAATAAAATTATCAACTCTCTTTTTCGTGCTCAATAGCTTTATCAGGCTTCTTTAAGGGTAGCCATTTTATAGGAAGTGATCCTTCAAACTTTNTGTTAAAATTGCTTTCTTGGCAAGGTTAAAATTTGTATGGGTCTATAGTTCCTGAGATTCTTCATTATTTAAAATTTTACTGAGGCTAATATAGGAAACTAGTTTACACTGATCCTGCACAATACAAGTCTTCTAAATTTCCTTTTTTCGACTGTGCATTGGCAGTTCCTCATTTAGGTAAGTTCGAGGTGAAGTAGGCCTTTTCAAGGTCTTGCAAAAGTCCTATTGCATTTTTTATAGTATAATTCATGTAGTTATGGAATCCTTCCAACTTCAAGCCTTCAACAAAATTTTCCCTCGACATTTCCATCGATTTCAAGTGGCTGTCTTACCCGAAACTTCATTGAAAAATATTGCTCAAATAAAATAAAATTATCAACTCTCTTTTTCGTGCTCAATAGCTTTATCAGGCTTCTTTAAGGGTAGCCATTTTATAGGAAGTGATCCTTCAAACTTTTTGGTTTGTTGCCACTATTTTAAAGGTGTTCCTTTGAATATTCAGACTAACTGTAGTAGCCATATATGATCCAGTTACAGGGTATTGCCTAAAATGATTGCTTGTGATATATATGAGACCATTTGCTTGGATAATATAGGGGTGTTCTCCTGAGTATATTCTCTGATACTGTATCAGTCATATTTGGTCAAGCTGAATGTTTCTTGACACAATCTATTAAGACACAATTAACGTGTGTTTCTTACAGGTTAAGCGTGGTTGGAGTTAATCGTTTGGGATTTTGGCCCTTAGGCCCAAATTTCGAACTAAGACGCTCTGATACCATATGTAACAGCCAAATAATTCTAAACAACATTTACTTCCCTAAGCAATTTATTTCATGAACTGAGATAACAACTTCATAACATAACAACAATCTTTATAACAGCAACTTCAACAACTTAAATTTATCAATGAATAATGCTTTTATTTCATAATGAAATAAATACATAATTTAACAATTTACCTGGTTCTGATGCTAATTTATGTTGCCTTGCTGCCTTGTTGTTTCCTTCCTGCTACCGGATACTTGGATCAACACTGCCACAAACAAGGAAATAATTGCCCAAAACTACTGTCCTCCCTACCAACTAGGAAAACTACCTAGCTCTAGGATATCTACGGATATCCTGGCCCCCATTCCCAAAACCTCCAACAACTCGGTGCCTCAACTGATCAAAAGCCACTGTCAGAAACTCTCTGCTCACAGAAAATCTCATAGTCCTCCCGAATCCATCCTCCGTCGAATCCCCCTCCCTTTCTCCCTTATTCCTCCTTCACTGACTCATGCAGTTACTTCTCCAACCACCCCCCATTCTTCGTCCTTCGTCCTACTTCAATGTTTTATCTTCTCGAGATTCATAGGCTATCCCTCTCTGCATACGCAACCATTTTATAACATTTTTCATTGATCTCTTAAATTTATTTCTCAGGTCGTTAAATGTGATCTGTAGTTAAATTATTACTTAGTTAACCACAATTATTTTCTTTAATTAATTTTACTTTGTAATCTTTAAGCATTTATCCAATTAGGGTCATTACATGGGTATAGGCATTTCACATAGAAATTCATATCTTGAACAAAGGGATGCTCAGAATAAATAGTGACAAAAATCGATATGAGTTGTGGAAGGGAAGACCAGAAAACTCAAGGATTTCAAAGTATTTGGAAGAAAATACTACATAAGGAGATAAGATGACCAAGTTAGAAAATTCAATTCTCGAGTTGATAAATTTATATTGATAGGATACTCAAGAATAAGTAAGGCATACAAATGTTACAACCTGAGACACAACAAGATAGTGAAAATCATAAATGTAAATATTGATGAAGAATATGTGTTGAAGATCAAAGAAGAAAGCAAACATTCTAATGAGAAGGAAGAAGAAGAAGAAATGGAAGAAGAAGATATGGAAGAAGAAGAAGGAGGAGAAGAAAAAGGGAAAGAAGAGAAATATTCAGAAGCAGAACAAGAAGAAAATTATCAGTAAGAAATTTAGATACCTTCCAAGACACTTAACCTTTGAATTCAGAAGAATCATCCACCAGAGAAAATTATTGGAGATAGAAATGCAGGAATAGAAACTAGAATAAGTAAAAGGTAGCATACACTAGAGAAGAGACATATTTCACTAGTATCCATAGTTGAACCTAGCAACTTTAAGTAATCCAATAATGATGAACATTGGGTCAAGGCCCTTGAAGAAGAACTAAATCAGATAGAGAATAATGACACATGGGAATTGGTTCCAAGACCAAAGAACAAAAATGTGATTGGCACAAAGTGGGTGTTCAAAAATAAACTAAATGATGATGGACATGTAAACAAAAACAAGGAAATATTAGTATCCAAATCATATGCTCAAGTTGAAGGAGTATATTTTTAAGAAACCTTTTCCCATGTTTCCATAATGGAATATATCATACTGATCCTAGCCTATGCATGTTCCAAAAGAATCAAAGTATACCAGATGGATGTAATATTGACATTTCTAAATCGTGAATTAGAAGAAGTCTACATTGAACAACCGAAAGCGTTCCTACTGCCATAAAGGGAATATTATGTTTATAGGTTCAAGAAATCTCTATATGGACTCGAGAAAGCCTCTAGATCTTGGTATTCAATATTGGACAGGTATTTGCAGCAACAAGGATTTAGAAAGAGTAATGTAGATAGAAATATATATGTAAAGGTTGATAAGAAAATCATACGTATCATTTAAGTATATGTGTATGACCTTATATTTGGAAGTAACAATGACAGGATGAGTAATAAGTTCACCCAATACATCTAGGATGACTTTGAGATGTCACTACTTGGTGAATTGACACTCTTTTGGGACTTCACATTTCTCAACTGGATGAAGGAATTTTCATTTCCAAAACCAAGTACATCAAAGAAATGTTGAAGAAGTTTGGAATGGAACATTGCAAACCAATAAGCATTCCTATGGTAATCGGTCGCAATTTGAGAAAATATGATGAATATAAGGAAGCAAATCAAAGACTCCATAGATCAATGATTGACATCCTACTCTACCTAATAGCCTCAAGACCAAAGGTAATACAAGAAGTTGGATAGGATTCTATATTTCAGGAAACACCAAAGGAAACTCATGTTCTGGAAGTAAAGAGGATCTTCAGATATTTTAAAGGAATAACAAATTTCGATTTGTGGTATCAAAAATGGAATGAGATGATTGTGGTCTCCTATGTAGATGCAGATTGTGCAGGAAGCATTGATGATCAAAGAAGTACTAGCAGAGAAGCATTCTATTTGGGTAATTGTTTGGTATTCTGGTTAAGTAAGAAACAATCATCAATATCATTGTCTACAACATAAGAGGAATATATTACAACAATATCATGTTGTACTCAAGTTCACTGGATGAAGAAAACCCTGCAAGATATACATGTGAAGTATGACAATCCCATTTCAATATTCTATGACAATACCAGTGCTATCAGTATCTCCAAGAATCCATTGATGCATTCCAAGAACAACATATTCTAATAAAGTTTCACTTCTTGTAGGAACTTTTTACATAGAATAATATCAAGGTAGAGTATGTCGGGACAAAGGAACAAGGGATAGTCCTCTTCATGGCATTTCCAATGGTAGGTGGCACACCACATTGTGCCTCACGGTTGAGTTATGAACTCATGAAGTTGGAATCCCTGAAGAATGGTTATGAAGCCCCTAATTGGTTACAAGTCATGAATGAAAGGGTAAAGTGGTTGTAACAAGAAATTACAAGAAGACCTAAAGTTAAGGAAAGCGGCTACTTAGAAAAAATATATATACACCTCAAGAAGTCATTCACAAGTGCATTCACTCACACATTCTATTGAATATCATTTAGTGAATTAGTGATCTATTGGCAAGTTTGACGGTGAAATATTAGGTAGAATAGAGTGATAAGTGTGGGATTTTCTGGATCATAAAGGAGCGCTTAGGTTTTCTATGAAATCCCTAATTTGGATGACTCTTGCCGGTCATAAATATAGTTTCCCATGAGGCAACCCGATAGGTTTCCTAGTCCGCGTCACATGAGGCCCCGAGTGACATCATGTCTTAGTCCCATGAGGCCCCGAGTGACATCATGTCTTAGTCCCATGAGGACAAGACATAAATGGGGAATATGCTAGTGCCAGGTTGGTGAGGACTGAGGAAAGGATGAATGTCAGTATTATTGAGTATCAGGTCAGTTACAATATTACATGTATGCTTATGTTCTTGTTTTGAGGGTTACATGTTTGTTATGGCTATGTTACATGCTTGAGGAATGTTTGGTATGTTGTTGAGGCATTGTCATATGATTGAGGTACATCTTGGATACATGATTGAGTGATACATATCCTTGTATTTGGTTTGGTATATGACATGGTTGTTATGGTTCATTATTAGAGACATATATTTGAGATGTTGGTACATGGTTGAGGTATACACATGATATCTAGTGGCATATGCATGAGGAACATGCTTTGAAACTTTGAGGCACTTCATTGTTGATATGGTATAGGTCTATACATGATTGATGATATGGTATATGGTAGAAATTTTATACATGATTGATGCCCTGGTACATGGTACATGATTTGATAAATGATTGGATACTCATCATTGAGGTTATGGTATATACATTTGGCATATATTATAGTACATTATTGATTCATGTTATTGTACATATGTTGTTACACGGTTGATGCATGGTATGGTACATTTTTTTGATGTAGCACATGGTTGATACAAATAGGTTGATGATCTGTTACATGTTGATGAGATAGTGACATCTTGGATACAATGATAGGTTGGATATAGTGACAGGTTGAATACAGTGGCAGGTTGGAAAAAATGACAGGTTGATTGATATATCAATGACAGTATCAGTGGTAGTGACAATTTTGTCTACACTTATAGTTTTGAGAGAAATTATGGGGAAAGGAAAGGTGGTTGTAGCCTCCTTCTAGTTGGAGCTGGAGAACTCAGGGAGTTAGAGATTCCTTCAGGTTGGATCCTGTAAACTAGGGATTTGTAGCCTCCTTCTAGTTGTAGCTGGTAAATCAGGGATTTGTAGCTTCCTTCAGGCTGAAGACTATAAATAGGGGGTTGGATCCATTTCTAGTTCATGCTCAAGAATTTGGAAGTTGGTATTTCCTATGAATGTATTAATTTGACATATAAGAAAGCATTGTGTATTTTTCTCCCATTTGGGTTTCCACATAATTTTTGGTGTACTATGTATTTGATGTGATGTTGTTACTACTTATGGTTATATGTTCATGATATATTGAATGAAATCATAGATGATATACTGCTAATAAATTTGAAGTTTACATATTGTGGTTAAAAGTGGTAAAAGTTATAAATATTTATTCACCCCCCTCTTGGTATTTCCAACAACCACCAGCTAACTGGAAGTTCAAAGTGGTATCAAATTTGAGAGTAGAATACGTGGCAACAAGTTTGAATCTAGACTACAAGGGATAAGGGGTTGGTTTAGAATATTCCATGTGAAAGTGTTGATGAAGGTCACTATTGGGTCTCTAAATTGACGCCATTTTCACTACCAATGAACCCCTTATTGACTAATTAAAATCACTCTTTTCACCATCATCATCACTCATTTTTCTATAAAGGTCATTCAGATGTTCATAAGGTAATATTAGTAGTTTACTACTATTTCTGATTGTTTTTAATGAATTAGAATGATTAAAAGTTTGTTTTACTACTAATGATGGTTTATTAAGCTCAGATTCTGTAAACCACATAGAGGTTCTGTAACCTGCATCGTTGTTTGACATACTTTGAAGGTTCAAGAAGGCAAATCGAGACATGGGTTCTCTTTGTAGAAACTTCGACATGATTCTATGTTCCTCACATTATTTCTAGAATAAGAAGGGAAAGTGCCACCTGCAGTTAAAGATCATGGTCAACCCTGTTCTCTAAATCAGTGCACCAATAGTAAATCGGATCAAGGTAAAAATGAGGATATATTCTCATGCATTTCATGTAATGATAATATCTTATGAACGGATTCAATTTATATTTGCATCCTCCATGTCTAATTATGTTCATTGTCGTGATATCTTCCATGTAGTTGATATGTCTAATGCATGAGAATAGGGATCTAATCAGAAGTTGACCTATGTATATTTGGAAACAATGTGTGCATTTAAAATTGTGTTTTGAGAAATGTAATGTAAGCATGGTAGTATGAAATAGATACACAAACTATTAGAGATCAAACTTTGAGATTGATAGCTCTTCTATTGATTTGTATCATTGAGATTGTTTAATAATGTTGGTGTTTTGAAGCTCAATTTGTGGTTCCATTTGATCTATTTATCTAGTCATTTTAGAAATGGGATGACAATTAGTAGGGACCACCAATTTGGATATCGTTTCCATGTACAAGTAGCATAGGTTTTTAACTGTGTTTATATTAATTTCCCTTGTTTCATTTAGTTATGTTTTCATTTTTTTAGTAATTAATTTTGTGGATTTTTATAATATGAGAATATTCAGTGTGTCAACCTCGTCATTTAATTTGTGTTTGAATCATGCATATATACATAAACCTACAACCATTTCAAGTTCACAATTTGAATAAACCAAAAGCATAGTGTAACGACCCCATCATTATGACTGCCTGCAATGCAACGCAAATAATTTTTTTTTTTTTGTAAAAGAAGGACGACAACAATGACAATGGTTAAACAACACAACTTGATGATGAACACCACGCATGTAGATCAGGCATCATAAAACAATGACTCGGACACTAGCACATCAGGTAATTAGATGAAACATGTGATAATACAAGACAAATATAAACAACTACTCTCCCGACACAAGCAAGACAACACCTACAAACTAAAGGACAACATCAACCAACCTGACACAATGGATTTGACGAATAGTAACTGGAAGCCTCTACGGTGCGCAAAAGAAAAACATCTTAAGGCATTACAAACCAAGAGCCAAAATCAATTTCGACGAACAACGCCCACATCGGGAAGCATAGACTCCGTCCAGGTTATCATTCGCCTCTATCCGTCCGAGCGTGCGATGATCCCCTTATCAAGAATCATACTGTCACTAGGAGATAGGAATGGCAGTAACCATGGAACAACATAACCTAACTGGACCAATAACCCAATAAAAATCCATGGCGCTAGGAGACCAATTTAAATGACAAGAAGACTATACCCACGCATCCAGGCAACATGCCGACAAGACCTAATATGACATCACTCAGTTAAAATGCACAACTTATTAAAAGACTTCACCAACAATACAAAAACCATTAGTTGTTAAGGATGATGTCTAAGTGCAAAGGAGTGAACTATTAAAATGTTACCATTATCATAATTGTGACCATAATTGTGACCATAAATGTGAACTATTATAAATGTGACCATAAATGTGAACTATTATAAATGTGACCATAAATGTTATCATAATGTGACCTATTTTATCTAACAACGATATCACTGTCCCATAATAATAATTTTGTCCATTAATATTCAATGTGGTAAACACATTTAAAAAAAAAATGATATCCATAAATGATATCAGAAAACATAATGCTATCCATAAATCATATCAGGAAACGATATCCATCAGTACATAACCAAAAATCTCTATCCATTAATGCCTATCAAATAAAAAACATATCAACATTGTCTATTTAGTAATCGCCCGGGGCTATTCATTCATGTTATTCTATTTATATAAAAAGGCTATCAAAAATTTACTATTTGAAATATACAATTGGTTGTCTAAATAATATTGGATGAGAGCACAATGAAGAAATTGATAACACTCTGTCAAAGATTAATTCTCTATCCATGATAACATGTTTTCAATCCTTAAATAAACTTGTTGCCATAACAAAATGGAATCGTTGTCTATATAAATAGAATCACTATAAATCAATTATAATATCTGTCTAATTTGATTCTCTATATACTCGATGTCTATGAAAAATAAAAAATAATAATGATATTAACACTAAATATATAGAATAAGATAATGTTGTCTAAATATATGAATTTTTTTTTGTTTGTCATGTAAAATCATTGTCAGACAATAATTACAAAATCTCTCTTATACAATAATTATAAAATCACTACCATACAAATCTATAACACCATTGTCAGATGATTATAGTTTAAAATCACAGTCATAGAGAAATGTAAAATCGTTGTCATATGATAATTACACAATCGTTGTCATACCAAAATCGTTGTCTCTCATTAAATATATGCCTAGCAATGATATGTTTGTTCATTAATATATGAGTCTTCTATCTATAAAGTACACGAGGTTGTTGTATATTAGAGGTGTGATTTTGTTGTCTTAATACTTGAGAATTTGATAGCTATTAAATGGAGGAAATTGTTGTATTTATACATGCGAATTCACTGTCTATTAAACATGTGAAATTGTTATCTTAATGTATAAGAAATCACTATCTAGTATTTATATGTAATCATTGTCTTGATGTATGAGAAATCATTGAGTTAAAGGTGTTTTACAAGAAAAGGGGAGGTATAACATCCACCCAATGAAATCGCTGCAAGGTAAGTTGCTGTAGTAAATGCATTCAAAAGGAATTAAACACTACCCAATGAAATAACTACCAGGTAAGAGTGTTGTGTTAAATGAATTCAAGGGGAGACAAAACATCTATCAATGAAATCGCTGCCAAGTAAGTCGTTGTGGTAAATGTATCCAAAAGGGAATCAAAACTCTATCAAACGAAATAGATGCCAAGAAATATCATTGTGGTAAAGGCCATGAAAATCATAGGGTGAATTTGTTTTCAATAAATTTAGAAGACACGGTCATTCTCTCATTAAAAACTTAGTCAAGAATGATGGGTGAAGGTCCATGAAAATCATAGGGGATTTCATTGTCACTCAAATAAAAAAAATGCAACAACTCTCTCATTAAAAACTCAGTCAAGAATGTTGGGTGAAGGGAGATGGAAATCATAGTATAATTGTTGTGTAAAGGTTGGGTAAAGACTCCAAGAACTCAGAAATAATCAATCACAAGAAAACACATATATTTAGCAATCAAGACTCAGAGGTTTACCAAAATTTCAGCAATTAAAAATGTAGATAAAATCATTGTTTTAAACAATCAAGATGCGGAGATACTCATTCACAAGGAAGGTGGAAAGATTAGATATTAACCATAAGATAAAAACATAGAGATAAGTAAGGGATAGATAACTAGGAGAAAAATTTATCCTTCACTCATCATTCATGCACAAGAAAACATGACATTTGAATCTATATGTATTTAAACACCGAAGTGACAACCATCGATTCGGCTCCTGGACGACTGCTTAGGCATGGAATAATGACTAAGGGGATAATGGAAAAACACAAATTCTTCATAATAATCAATAAAAAAATAAAAATAAGTCATAGCGATCAGGGTTTGGGTTCACTAAGGGAATCAATTAAAATGCAAGGAGCATAAGGTTGGGATGACTCTAGGTTCATTTATTATAAAATGCTAAGTGAAACATAATCTTGACACAATAACGGTACAGTAATGAAAGCACAGGAGAAATATTAAACTACCATTCAAAAATATACACATGCGTATCGTAGCCAAATGCAAAATCTCTGAGTCATTGTCCCACGTGCGCTCCATCCAACTCCCGCTTGCCGACTGATGTGACCTCACCAGTACCTCCCATCCAATGCCAGGGGTACTCTTCCTCCCCCTGAGCCCCCTGAGCCGCAAAGAGGCCACACACACAATACCAGAGAACTGCTAGCACCCAGCTCACCTTGCAAGGTTGAGTTACCAATTGTTACCCGAGCTCGGTATCCCAACTCCCACAAGAGAAGTTCAGTCAAGACAAAAATTCAGCAGCGTAACATTACGCATAAAAATGAGATCCATAATCTTCCTCCTCCATCATTGTTATAAAGTTTTCAAGTAATTAGTTTCCCAAATTCTCATTAAATTCCTTTTTCATTTCATTAATTATGAAAAACCTTCCCCGTACACATGTCACCCGATCCCCTAGTTGCACTAGAAAATTAATTTTATTAATTAATTAATTATTCCTATTTTCCTCACCCACCTAAAATCATTCCTAAAAACTCTCCTAGGTGTCCCAAAATCCCCTTACACTTCTTAAATGACTTACACCTTACTTAATTCCTAGTTGAGTTCATAATTAGAAAGTTCCAAAGGAAAGATTCCTTACTAAGTTAGACATTCAGCTTTTCTTTACATTTCCCCTTTTCCTTAAGTTTCCCCCTTTTTCTTTTAATTCCCCCCCTTTTTCCTTTTTAACTAAAAATTCAATTTACCAAGTGTTGATAAAACCACCATTTACCCTTTTTCTTCTTTAATTAAAAATTAATTTAGCAAAAATAGATAAAAACAACAATTTTCCCTTTTTTTTAAGTTTTAATCCTCCATTATAATCTTGACTTTAATAAATAAATTTGAATTTCTTACCCCCCTTCTTGTTACATGTTCATTTATTATTATTTTTTGACCAGATGGTCTAATTAGACCTAGGTTTTAATTTCACTAGGTTGGGCGACATTTTTATTAGGGAAAACTGTGTTTAAATCTTACTTGTCACATTATTCATTTTAAGGTCGTCTAGGTTTATTCACTTACTAGTCAAAATCATGATGTGCCCTTCAAGATGCACTAGGTGCTCCAAGGGTGCCACTCGCCTCTTTCCATTTTCCTTGTGTGACATGCCCTTCAGGATGCACTACGTGCTCCAAGGGTGCCACTCGCCTCTTTCTGTTTTCCTTGCATGACGTGCCCTTCAGGATGCACTACGTGCTCCAAGGGTGCCACTCGCCTCTTGACTGACTTGGTAGACATAAAAAACCCCTGGAGTCAATACTCCTCCAGGTGATCTTGTGGGAGACTAAGGGCCTCTAAGGAATAATTCCCTTGCCTTATTGTGTGACCCTTAGAATCATCATGAGCAACTATCGCAGTCTTCCCTCATGACATCATGGGTCTTATCAAACTAGGTAATCGTTAACCTACAGTTCGAGCCACGACGAGAGTGCTAGTAGGCTATGGCAGGGATACTCCCATATCTCCCCCTCAAAGTCTTTGGTTGTTGTGCATGACCCCTCTACTCCACATGTGAGTCTGGTCAGCAAGCTATCATAAGCGTGCATCCATCAATGAATCATGTCAACAATAATAATCAATCATCATAATATCTAATCATATGTGCGTATGTCACATCAACAACATTCAAACCCAACAGTCCACTTCCTAACTCGATCTAGAGTCCAAGGGGTTTCATCGATGCCTCTACATCCTCAATTTCTAAAGTCCTACACACTCAGGAGAACCCAGTCAATATCACCTGTCTAGGTAAATACACAAAATAACATATCATCACATCTATAATATTTCATAATCATAATCAAACGACCAATAGTATAATAATCCGAATCACTTGCAAGCAAGTGTCCTCAAAGAATAAGTTCGCTCAGTGCGTGCAAGAGTGGGATGCTACATATAGCTCTATTCTCATATGATTTCATTTTGCAGACAATGTCTCTGTTTTTGGGTTTGACTAAATATTAATCCAAGTATAACTTGAATAATTACATTACAATTTTGTTTTACAATTGCATTACCTTTCCACTCATAATTTGAAATACCTTTGTTGATTTTAAGGTATAGGGTTGTATCATCCAAGATTATATGTTTAGTGTTATATATTTTGAGTTTACTAATATAATTTTGAGATGCAAGTGTGTGAGTGTGGATCGATCATTGTTTCTACCATTTCTTTTATTCATTCCTTTAGTTTAGTAATTGAATTATTTTGGTTTACAAGTAGCATAAAAATCATTGGACTTTAAATGATAAAATTGTGTTTATTTCATTGTAATGGACATTGGGTAAATTTCAATGCAATATTTATAACTCATTCATGTAAAACTCTTTATTGTTAATTCAGTGGGTGATTTTTGTGATTGCCAAAGTGTGAATAGATTAAATCCTTCAGGAGTATTTAAATGATATGTTTGTTTTTTCGATCACAAGAATAATGTCACTTGAAGGTAGGAATGAGTCTTTCTTTAAGAATTGAATACATGGACACTCAGGAAGTTCTTGAGTGAAATATTGTAGCTTGTTGCAATAGAGCACTTTCTTGTTCTCCTTCCCAATGAACATGTTTTGTGTGATTTACTAACAGTATATATTCATTTTCTTGAATTGAGAATATTTGTTTCCGTACATTAGGGAGTCATTTTTGTCATATTCCTTGAACATAAAGTGATGGTATCTCTAAGTGTATGCCCCTATATTGATGATTTAATGATCATAAAATAAATTAATTAATCTGTTTGACATTTTTGGTGGCATTGTCATGATTAAAGAATCATGTACCACATGAGATTAAGATAAGATATTGTAGTGAGAGGTTGAAGAATTTTTGGCATGTTTTTCATTGGATCCCTTATGTATTCAAGAGAGAAATCAATGAGAAGATATCTATGGAATGAAAAAGGAAGACATGGAGATAGTTTCTAATGAAAAAGAGAACCAAGTAGAAAAATATCCCATTGAATCTTGGTTCCAGATGGTTATCAACCCACGATATTCCTCCATCATTCAACATCTCTTGGAACCATATCAATCAGTGAAGTTGGTTTCTCATATTCTGGTATCTATCCAAGTATACTTTTCAAACTTGAATATGAGTATGTTTGTAATCTTGTTACACACATAGCTTCATTGGAATTTCTTGTACATATGAGGGAAGGGATTATTTTCTAAGTAGAGTAGTCTAGTCTAGAATAATAAATGAATAAATAAAACTGTAAAGAGGAAAATAAGTCTAGTTGTGAAAACTAGTTTATTGGCACAATTGGACATGAGATTTTCTTGAAAACTAGGAAACTGTTGAGAAACATTCTAAAAAACGCTAAGTAAATTCATGTTCGTTCAATATTGTATGATGGTTCTTCAAATTCATTTGTGTTTTTATCATGTTGGATGATGTGGGATTCCTTAAGTCCCAACTTCTAACAAATCTCATCCCATCAATGCTAGCAGATCATCTGGGATCGATATTAGAGATGTTTATAAGTACCTTGAGGCTTCCATGCCTTAATGGTAGGATATCTCACTATCAAAAAACATAATACATCAATGTCCCTTTACTTATGGATTCTATAGGTTTTTTACTTCAACACATCCATTCACACCAACTAGAATTTTCTTGTGTACCTTGATGCCCATTGACATTAATGGTGGATCATCTCGCATTGGTTAATGATTAGTAATCCAATGATTTATTTCTATATTCAAATCCAAGTAAATGTATTCACATATATTTAATTGTACAACTAGGGGATAAGGAAGAAGACTAGATAGCTTTATGATCCCAACAAACAACTTGCAACAATTATTTTTCTTATTCAAAAGTTTCAATAGTCACTTCCAAAAACCACTTGTACAACATTTCCATGATCCTATGTTACAAAAAAGAAAACATTTAAGGATAAAGAAAATTCCTTCTTTTGCAAAATGGAATTGGAGAGGAAGAATAAATTTTATTTTGATTATTTTCAGTAGTTGCTTCTAGCACCAGTATGTAAGGCCTCATCTTCAATTGATCAACATTCATACTTGATTTAGATCTTATAATAAATCAAGATAATATATTTTCATAGTTCCATTTCAAATTCTTAGAATGTGGACTATTATTATGATCATGGTGAATATTTAATGTATAAATACCCCTTTATTATTATCATCATTTCAACATTCCAAGACGGTGTTTTGTAGGTCATCAACATCAAATTCCTCCAACAGAAGCTTCAACATCCATGTTTAGGTAGTTTAATTAGCTACATGCAGTACATAACCACTATGTTCAATAGTTATATGATCTCTATATTTTTTACATGATGACCCATAATAAATTGGTTGAAGTTTTTCGTACAATGTGGAGTTTGTTAGCTCCAGAATAAAATTATAGGGTTTCCAAGACAACTCTAGTCTCTTCTCTCCTTCACTCCACCGGTATACATCAACACCATCAATATTTTTGTGTCATCTTCTATGCAAAAATCAGTCTCAAATCAACATCCATATGGTTCAAAAATATTTAGTTGGCTCAGCTGAATGAAACAATGGTCTCTAAGAGAGATCGAGGAATACCCAGAGTATAGTGCTAGAAATCCTCTACTCAAATCCATAGGTTGGCTTCCATTTCTCATAACATTCCAAGGGTATGAAACCTATGTAATGAGGGTATTTGCAGAAGAGTTTTATTGTAATGTGGCTCGCATGGGTGACTTAGTACTTGTTGTCTCTGAAGAAACATTGGCTCGAGATACAAGATTTCTGTGAAAAAGGGAATGATGGTTCAAAAATAAACAAGTGGAGCAAGGGGCGTAGGATTGATTAATGTGCGACGGGATAAAATTTAGATTGGAAAAAGGGGGTTCCTCGAGTATGTATTGCAGAAAAGTGCAGAAATATCATGTTCATGTTTTAGAAGGTTGTTACTTATGAGGGATAATATGCTATCACTTTTCTCTACCATATCCACATTTTGTTACATTTTGAAACTGGTAATCATTTAAATTTTCCATTTTATCTCTGTAAAATCCTGGGTAGGATGGATAAGTGTGTGCATGAAAAACTTAAGAAAGTTAATGAAATATTGTAGCACCATGGATTGATTAAAATTTTGATTGTTGAGGAATTAAAAAAGAGAGGAGATAATTAGGATGCATTCCTATTCTAGAATGGTTTTGTTTTAAAAGAGGATCCATATAAAGAAATCACCTATGAACCTATCATTATTGTTGATCACAATAATAAAAATAACCATGAATGACTTATCTCCCATGGAGATAAGGAATTAACAATTCATGACAAATCCCCTGGATAGAGTCCTTTGAAATAGAAGCATCAATAATATGCCCATGTCGCACCAACCATTACCACTATCCTATCACCAGTTGTCACTCCCATTTTTCCATTGGTCATTTCTACAAGGGATACTGTAACGTACCCAATCACAAGATGAACATCATTACGTTTGGAATGCACATAAAAATTTAGATTTTCTACTTAATTAAATTCTTGTAGCTTATTAGCCACAGGTCACACATGGATTTGACCATTTTATCGATACCATAGTTCTAAATGCATATAACAACATATACGAAACATGAATCCAATTGTTCAAGAAACATCAAACACACAACATTCATATAAACCATTTACACAATGGAATTAACATAAGAAAAAAACCTAAACAATTATCTATTAATAATTAACCAACTGGCTACAAATGAAGGATGAACCTCCCATCCATAGGCACTTATGTTCATTTTCTCTCAACACCATGCCACCCCCAATTTGAGACTATGAAAGCACAAGGAAATTCGTCCCACTGGTTGTCCACTCTCCACACATAACAACCCCAAAACCCAAGTTCTACTCCAACATGAGTTCCATTCCTCCGTCTCTCTATTCCCCACAACCTGCACTACCCAAGGAATGTACTCCCTTCACTTGTCACAGTCCCTCAGGCTATAAAATTTGTCTATTAAGGTCCCTAGTGCAATCAATTGTCCAAGAATTCCTCAGTTGAGATCGAGGATATTTGAGTCACTTCAGGATTTATCACTATAGGCTTCACAATGATCTGAGACATTTCCTCATCAGGAAAATGCACTACAACCTAACATCCCAATTTATAAGAACACATGACCCTTTTCTACAATAACCATAGACCAACAATGTCTTCCTTCTACCACATCATGGCTGGTATTCTTCCCATACCTTTGATTTCTCTTTGCTTCCCAAATATCCATGTAAAAAGTGTTCTTCATCCAAAAATGTGACTATCCAAAAACTATCCCCTTGGTCACATTAATTTCCTCTCTTACTTGCTTGCTTGACATGACTTACACTCTTCCCCAAGATTACTTTAGTCATGCATGTGCTCTCCAATAACTATGGGGTGTGACCACTTACACCCACCCTCTTACATGAGTTAAATGGTTGGCTTCTTATATACTCAATCAAAAAATATAAGGTTATACACAATGATAATAATTTCAGGAATGTGGTTTGGATTAATACCCATGAATAATTCCCCCTTGGATCCCTCTTTCTTGTGGAATAATATCCGCCCATCGTTCTTCATTATTTTCATACTAAAACCAATGACTATTACTTTTATTAATTATTCAATGTTCATAATATGCAATTTGGCCCCTAGATATGGGCTCTTGGGCCCAATACATCGGCTCACCATCATAATTCACATTATACAATAACATTATAATTCACAGGGATTAGAACCGGGGGTGTTACATATACAAGGAGTATGGCGAGACAAAAAATAAATATCATAACCCCAATTCCGGACACTCCTTGTTTACCGAAAAATCCAATTCTCCTAGACCATGAACTTGCACCTTCCGAATAAGTTGATATTCGATCACCTAATCTCTCAATTCCACTATCTAAAAAGACTCGAAAAAACATTCTTGGACAAAGAAACATGTGTGTTGATATCTTCACTCTACTAGACCATATACGCATGTGTTATAGTCCAAAAGTGCCTTACCTATGCATACATGACATTGGACTTTCCAGTTACATATTTTTCCAAAATACTGATAAGGTTTCTTCTTAAAAACCCATTTTTTTGGAAAATGTACATGCTCTATTAAACTAATAGCTCATGTACATGCACCTTCTACATGCTAGTTAGCCCGTGTACATACACGAGATGCATGCTAGTTAGCCCGCGTTTACCTCCAAAAGTTGCAAAAAATATAAAATTTCAAGGAATTCGGTGAAGTTTATGGCGTATAGAGGGTTTCCCAACCATTTTACCCATTGTATCCCATCCCCAAACCGAATAACCATATTTTTATCATATGAAAAGAGGTCTTGGGGTGTGATTTGAAAGGAAAAGAAAGAGAATAAGAAAACTCTTCCAAAATCCCTTCCCCTTCTTAGCCCAAGTTTTGCATCCTATTCTGAGTTTTGGCCTCAACCTTCCCCTCCAACCATTTCTCCCTATACAACCATTTCTCCTTTCCCAAGTGATAATTTGGTTGTGAGAAGCTAGCATGGGATTGATGCACTTGGAGCCATGATAAAGGAGCCTGGACCTAGTTTGTGGAGTCATTGTCGATGAAGGTTTTAATCCTTTTGATCTTAATATTGAATAAAAGGGTTCATTCTTGTCCCAAAACATTATGTCTATATTATTTTATTGATTTATGCATTTATGTCTATATCTGAACATTTAAAGTGATAAGTAGACATTGTATGTGTTGTAGTATTGTTTTCCTAAGTTTTTTTGCAATTCATCTTTGGGAGGAAACCCACAATATATGAAGTTGCAAAGGAGATATAGGTCTACACCAACCGCAAGGACTAAAGGTGAACACATTGACCTTCGGTCGTTTCTCTTGTCATTCAATTTAAATAGTTTTGGGGTAGCTTAAGGGTAGAACAATCTCTTAAGGGAAGTTAGTGCTCTACCTATACCTAGACCCAATATAGGGGAATTTTCCCTGTAGCAGAATTGGTGACTCCACTGGGAAGTCTCTCTAAGGTCTTCGTGGGATATTTTGGTTTAATTAATTTTTTTTTAGTTTCTTTTTTAGTTTTCTAGGTTTACTTAGTCAGTTTAGGGTCTTTGGTCACCTTCCAGGTGCCTAGCAACCTTCCCTGCCCAATTAATTATCCAAGCCTTTTTTATTTTTGAAAATTTCAAGAGGTGTACACACCCTATACTTTATTTATCCCACATACATATGAAATATGCACAGTATACAACCTGCGTACATACATAGGCTTCTTGTACACAACCCGCGTCTCTATGTTTTGGAAGGTTTAAAAAAAATACTTTTTCTTTCCTGACAAGAAGCTTTGTGCTTCTCAGGCCTTCTTGAACTCTTCAGGGTCTCTCTTAAAGGTCTTTGGTTGGGTTAAAGATTTCATTTTAACTTGATCTTTGTAAATAACCCCTGTTGTTTCTTTAGTTTCTTTTGGTTTCTTTAGAGGTTTAGAGTGAGCCTACAAGTGTTATATCATCCTCTGGATTCTAGTGAATCCATGAATTCAGGTGGTGGTGCTGGGTTTGTGCTAGTCTTGGGTTCATTTTCTCTTTATCTTGTTTATGCTTTGAAAAAATGAAAAAAAATCATTCACTTGTGTTTTTTTTTCTTTTCCAAGCATTTCAAAAAATATAAAATAATTTCTTTTCATTTAGTTATGCATTTTGTTTGGTAGTTGTAGCATAGGTTATTTTTCAAAAAAGAAAAGAGTTAATTTTCAAAGTTCCTTCTATGCTATTTCCTTGGAAGTTTAGTAGTTTGAGCACACATGACTCTTTTCTACAATAACCACAGCTCGACAATGGCTTCCTTCTACCACATCATGGTTGTTATTCTTCACATGCCTTTGATTTCTCTTTGCTTCCCAAATCTACATGTAAAAAATGTTCTTCATCCAAAAACATGACTATCCAAAAAATACCCCCTTAGTCACATGCATTTCCTCTTTTGATTTCTTGCATGACTTGACTTACACTCTTCCCCAAGTTTATTTTACTCATGCCTATGCTCTCCAATAACTATGGGATGTGTTGGTTTTTTTCTCTGAGCTACCTTTAGCATGGTTGACCCAGGTTCAAGTCTACTAGGCATCCATCAAAGCCTCTAAAACTATCGGCCCTCTTGGTAAACCAGAAGGCAACGCGGTGCATAGAGTGCACTCCGTAGTCTCACCCGAGATAGTCTTAATGGGTGGCTGAAATACCCAGTTATTTCCAATCTAGGATTGAATGGATATCTAAGAAGTGTGCATTGATAGTTCTATTTAAACTATTAAATCAATATATTGACATTCCTAATTATGCATGTAATGTAATCAAACTCATTATCTCATTCATTCATCATGCTAAAATCTATTCATAAACAGTAAAAGAGACACAAGAATTCAATCACAGAACAAAGGTTTTACAGTGGTTCACCCCTTCCTGGGCTACGCCGACAAATATCTGGATCTCAAGCTCTTCTATTATGGTAGTTACAAAACTACAGCGTCGCGTGCTTACAACTCATCCTCAGTCGGGCCGAGATCTATTATGAGGTGGAATAGATCACACAAGGATCCTCTGCCTATTATCTAACCCTCAAGATCTACCCTCTTGACCCCTCTACAGCTCAACAACTTACAAAATTGGATTGGATTATAGTAGTATTACCGACTAGTTAGAAAAAAAAGAATCCTTCCTCACGTAGTATCTCCTCAAAAGTGTGTCTTTCCTTGAAAAACTATTGCCTCTCCTCCTAGGTATCTATATATATACGTTTTTAGCTCGTCAAACATTACAATGTATTACAAAAACCCTAACCCTAACGTCATTAGGTCTTCCATGCATGCGTGCATGCTTATTTTCCTTCCAACTTTCTCTTTCCTTGTGCATTCCTTTATTCCCAAAATAACCTTTCTTTTTTATTTAGCCTGCTTCCATCAGTCCCCCAAAACTGACATGTGGCTTGTCCTGAGCCACCTAACCCTTGTGTTCTTTGTCGATCTCGCTTTTGATCGCTTGGAACTTATCCATGAGCTTTGTTGCTTGTGTTTGGGTCTGCGTAGTCTTCTCCTTGAGTGAGTCCAATATCTTCACTGCAATCTCCTTGCTAACCATCCTTTCACATTCTGCCTAGGTTTGTGACATATATGTTTTGGCTTCCTCTTCCTGTGCAATGACCTCTGCTTCTTGCTCCTGGAGCGGTTCCATTTGGGACTCACACTCATTTTTCTATGTCAGGGCAACTATGAGTTCTGCCTACAGTTTCTTCATGTCCTATGCTCCTTTGACGCACTCCGTGATCGACATTGTCTTATTCCTTTGCTTCAGGTCTTGGATAGTTTCACTTATCCTTTCCCCTTCTGGGTCCCATAGTTGGACATGTTGATCCTCTTCCATCTTTGTCGAGATTTGTGATGCTTTATCGAACAAGTCGGCCGCTGCATGGACTTGTCACTCTATCTCCTTTATTTATGTTGATTCCTCCTATTTCCTTCACTCCCTCACCACTAATGGAGTGGTGGGTGTGATTTTCTCCCAGATATGCTCGATCTCCTTTTGGTATTGATCGATTGTCTACACAATCTGATCAATCTTCTCTGTCACTATGAGTTGACCCATCTGCACATTCTTTTGGATTTTCTCATAGGATACAACCACTTTATGCTCCAACCCATTTGAGTGGTCCTTCTCTTATTTGGTCTCGATCTTATCCTTCTTGAGTATCAATTCCAACTCATCTCAGTTGTCCTTTGTCCACTGCAATTCCTTTGTCTTTGTTCATGTGCAAGACTATACCTCCTGTGTAATGCTGAGTTGTAGTTTATATAGTGCCTTGGTCAGTATCCGCGTCAATACCAACTATATTTGAGCCAAGTAATTTACGGGTGTCTTCCCTATGATTTTGTCCATGCGCAACATGCTGGGTGTGACCTAAATCATGGAACTTGACTATGTTGTCATCTGGATTCTTTCTTTATCGCTTGATCCAGCTTCACCTCCTATATGTGATGTTGATGGGTCCATTTCTACGTTGTTGTTGGTTTCCTCGGCTTCTCTGATCTGCCTGAAGAGATGTCACATGTATGCCAAATCTTCTTCAATTCTATCCCTTTGGCACATATCATTCTCGACATATTTTACTGTGCGATCCAGAATCATTTGGGCCACCATGTCTACATTATCCTCAGTGATCGTGTATTCTGGGTGCATTCTATGTGCCTTCCCCTTCTTGTGTGCACCCCCCGTCTGGGTGACTGGACACTTATTCGGGCCTTGGTATTGTGGAGTAGCACTTGATGTAGTTCCTTTTGCTGCCTCAGCTTGTTTCTATTGTACATGTGGTGCCTGTGTGTTTTTCTTCTTCCCCGTCTGGACTCCTGTCTTGGATGTCCCCCCTTTCTTCTGTTGTTCCCTGTTCTGACTTGTCCTTGGTTTCTTGGGCACTGTTACTTACTCGGGCTGTGTTTGTTCCTTCCCTACCTCCTCAACATGTGTTTTTTCTTGTCTTACCTCCTCCTCCTTTGTCTCTGCGGGTATTTATCGAGTGAGGATTGTAATCCTCCATTCATCTTCCCGATCCTTAATGGCAATTTCTATGTCCCCCTCCCTGATGTAGTAACGTAGTTGTAGCCATTAATTGTTGGGGTCCTTTCATGCCTGGATCCACATGGCATGTCTAGTGGATTTGAAGTTGGCTATTCCCTGATACTGTACAACAACTTCCAGTGTTACCCTCCAAGTGTTGGTGATGGTGTCATGTATGACGTAGAGATATCCTTTGAATATAGATGCATTCACTTTCCTATTCTTGGCATCTAAAGAGGCTCAAAGTGATAAGTATTGCGCTTTGTGGCACAGCTCAGGTTTAGTGGAAAAAAATGAGTACTTCCATCCCATCATGGCTATCAGGATGAGTAGCCATGAATAATGAAATTGTGCCCCCAAATCATGCGCATACTTATAGTCATTTAGGAGTAGATTCAACAAATAAGGGGCCCAACTGAGTGTGGTGCCCTCGGCACACTGTGTTGTAGCTGTGACAACCTCGACCATAAATTTCTCCTTGTGGCATTTTCTGAGTAATTTGCATGCCATAAGTTTTGTGACCATTCTTGTCGTGATGTCACTAATACACCTGATAATGATTCTGCGCGATCTCCCTTTGGTGTCGTATTTCTTCTTCATCTCCTCGACCAATGCTTTCTCCTTTGTTTTTTCCTCAAAGAACTGTGCGGGATCCACGCCCTGTTATGGAATCCCTGTGATGTATGCGATGAGCTCTACATCTATTGAGACAAGTTGTTCCATCCATAGATATCCACCATGTGTGACCGCCATAAGTTGCTTGACACAACTGTTTGCATACTAGCCTCTCCCAAAGTGTAGTAGGTCCAACAAACCTATAATTATAGTTTTAATCAGTCCTGCTGCCCACTAGATTGGTTAATTGATTGGTTCCCCAAAGGGTCATATCCCCACATTCTGCAGGTATAATTTCTTGGAGAAATCTAGGAACTTGTTCATGTCCATTACATTCTGGTCTGAGTACCTCAATTTATTTGGATAACCTAACAAATTTGTTGGTACATGTACCCCTTCCGATATGTGTGGTAAAACAATTGTTGTGGTGGGTTGTCTGTGCGGTTACCTAGGTACCGTCTACTTGTCCTTTTGTTGTGGTGACTGACTTGAGGTTCCAACCTCCATTGTTCGTTCTTCAACATACTCCTCTAGTCGACCAGTGACATATTCCACTGCTCCCTCCTCCATCTATTCTGGCATGGTTGTCTATGATTCTTCTAACGCAGTCACTTCTTCCTGGTTTGGAGCCATCCCATTGACTCTTGGGGCTTCTTTAGGGTTTGTTCGGTGCCCTACATTGCCTGTTTCTTCAACCGGTTAGCCATGTCCTTGTCGCAGTGTATCAATGTCCATACCAGATGCTTTTGTCTATTTTTTTCCCTCCACAATGGGTGTGGGCCTTCATGGTGTTTTTATTCAATGATGGTATCTCATCCACATTGATGACTTCTGGCGGCTGATATGGTTATTGTTTGCTTCCCTGTGGTTTTGATTGTGCTCTGGTACTACTTTGGGGCCATCTCGCAGTCTCGATCAGTTCTCCCTGTTTAGGTGGTGCCATGGTGGTAAATCTTTTGTTCATAAAGCTTAGTATCATTTTCAACCTCTGTAACCTTCACTCTCTATTGCATAGGCTCTATCCCTCTGTTCCCTTTCCAATTTCACAATAACCTTTCTGCTCCCACATCCCTGTTTTATATCGACGTTGTGTGAAGCTTGTCGGTGACGTTTCTGTGATTATTCTTTAATTGAACTATCGTTTCCTTCATACTTTCCATTGATTTACCTTGTCATTGCTAGTTGGCATGATTAATGCGGTGTCCCATCTGTCATTTATGTCATTCAATTCTGATAGCCTCTGTCAATTGGTGTTTCTTTTCCCATATCCTCCTTTCCCTCTTGTTTTTGGTTTGTTGGGACCGTTGGCCTTGTCTCCATTGGGATCATATTGTTGAGCATGCATTCTCATTCTACTTTCGGTGCACTCTGCCTCTTTTTGTACCTTTTGATATCCTGCAATACATCTTTTTTTTTTTTTTTTTACTGTGCGGTGACTTTCAAGTTGTTGTTGGTCGAATGTCCTTATACAGATTTAGTAGACTCCCATGGATCATCCCTATGATTTTTTTTCCACCTAAGTCCTTCAACTATACAACTCTCCCATTTGTGACATTTTTTACTTCATATGGTCCTAACTAGTGCATTCAAAGTTTTTCGGGATGTTCAAGGGTTTTACTGTCATACATCAACGCTAAGTATCCTTCCTTGAAGGTTATCCTCTTGATATGTATTTCATGTCAATATTTTTCCCTTGCTTTCTGAACTTGTTGGTGGAACCATGCTAGGATCCTGTCTTCCTCCATGATAATCAGTTGATTCAACATATCCTGTACTGCGCCTCGTTCCATCATGTTTGTAATCTCTACTACATCCAAACTGGGTACCATGAATTCTAATGGAACCACTGCTTCTTGTCCATATACCAATATGAATGGCATGTGTCCTATCAAGTTATTGCATGTGGTTTTGTATGCCCACAATACTTCTAGTATTTTTAGGTCCCAATCATCCATATTAACGTTACAGATCTTCGTAAGTGCATTTTCAAGGATTTTGTTAAAGGCTTCTACTGTTCCATTTGCTTATGGATGATATGGTGTACTATTTTAATAATGGACTTCAAATTACTCATTCATAACCCTAATAGTGTTGTTAATGAAGTGAGTTCCTTGGTCGCTCATCAAAATCCTTGGGCAACCAAATCTAGTGATCACTTCCTCAAATAGAAAGTGTGTTTTTGTTTCATTGTTGTAATCTTTGACTGGTGCTGCTTCTACCCATCTTGTCAGGTATTCTTTTGTGGTGATAATGTAACATGCAATTTTCCTCTTTGTTGGTGGGTTTATTGGTCCCACAAAATCTATTGCCCATTTTTCAAATAACTGCAAAGTTACCTGGGGTCGCAGGGGCATCTCATCCCTTCTAACTAGTTTACCAACCCTCTGACATACATCTCATTTCTGGCAGTACTCTTTCAAAGCTTTGTGAATGTTCAGCCACCATAGTCCTGTCCACAATACCTTAAGTGCAATATATTTTCCTACATAATGTCCTCCTTCTATTCCCTCATGGGCTTCTGCTAAAATCCTTGGTATTGCATGTTCTAGCACATATCTTCTCAGGATGCTATCTGCGCCCATTTTGTATAAGTGTCCTGCAATCACCTGATAATCTATAGCCCAGACTATTAGTTTTTTCTTTTGCGCGGTGTTATATTACTGTGGCACAGTCCTTGTACTCAAGTACTGTATGATGTCTGCAAAGTATTGATCAACGATCTGGACTAAAAATAACTATGTGTCCAGAAATTTGTCCTCTAAATTTGTAGGTTCTTCTCCATTCGTGACCCTTGATAGGTGGTCAGGTCCTACGTTCAACTTCCCTGGCTTAACTATTAATTCAAAATCAAATTTTTGAAACAATAGTAGCCATCGACAGATTCTCCCCCCCAACACTGTCTTGTTGACTAGGTACTTAAGGGTTGAATGATCTGTCTTAAAAAATTTCCCTAATAAGTAGTGTTTGAACTTCTGAAGCACATAGACCATAGTAGGCCTTCCCTCTCTATAGTGTTGGATTTCTTCTCTAATTATGACAGTTTTCTGCTAGCAAATTCTATAGGATGATCCAATTCTCCTGCTCTTGGCTATGCCAAAATAGCTCCAAGTGCTATGGGAAATGCATCTACATGTATGTGGAATGTCTTCTCCCAGTCTAGGAATACTATTATTGGCGTTGTTACCATATTTGCTTTCAGCATATCCAGACTGTGTTGACACTCTTCATTCCACTGGAACTTGGTATCTTTTCTTAACAATTTCTCCATTGGTGCGGTAATCTGCGCGTCCCCTTTTACAAATTTTCTGTAGTATCATGTTTGTCCCAATATCTCTCTTAGTTTTCAAACTTTTTTTGGTGGTGGAAGGTTAACGATTACTGTAATTTTTGCAAAATCTACTAGTAAACCTTGCTTGCATACTATATGGCCCAAAAGTATCCCAAAAGGTGTTCTAAAAATGCACTTCTTGATGTTTAATGATATCTGGCACTGCCTGCATCTCTCTAACATCATCCGCAAGACCTATACATGGCCTTTCAACAAACTATAGACTGTCCAATTGTCCACGTATACTTCTAGAAACTAGTGGATAACTTCCTTAAATCCATCTATGACTACTCTGGAAAATATTGATGGTGCATTCTTTAGTTCGAATGTATTGGTAGGATCCCCATTCTATAGAAAAAGTGGTCTTGTATTTATTTTCCAGCGTTATCTTGATATGATGATATCCTGAAAAATACATCGGTGATTCAATAAACTTCCTGTCCTCCTACATTCTCCAACACCTCATCTATTAAGGGTGTAGGGAATGGATCATGTAGGCACACATCGTTCAAATTACTCAAGTCGACGCATATTCTTATCCCACCTTTTTTTTCTCTTGAACTACCATCGGGCTTATCCATTTTGATTCTTCCATAGGTTCCATGATTCCATCTTCGAGCATCCTATCGATCTCGTCTTTGAATTTTTTCCTATATATCGGATTTAGTCTGTATGGTCATTGTCTGATCGGTCTTGACTCAACTCTGAGTGGTATATTCATTCCACCTATATCTCCTGCTATGCCCTTCATTTTTGTAAATGTTGTGGGGAATAGGCCATTGTACTCGTGCAGTAACTCTGTTATGCTTTCCACTGTCTCCTCATCCCAATAGTTTCCAATGCTAGCCATTTTGGGATTCTGAACTATCTCAATGTTGACTTTATTTACCTTGATCGATGCAGCGATTAATTATTATTCTAGAGTTGTATATTCCACTTCTCTTTCTCCTTAAGCTTCCTCAATCTGAATATCATGCAGATCGTCTTCATCTGGTACTTCTTCACATGGTAGCCTGACAACAGTTATTTCACTGTCTGTCTGTTCCACTTTTTTTCTTCTATTATGAGTTCGACTTCTGGTTCCTTAATAAATATCACCCCTCCTATTTTCTTAAGTGTTGTATCTATTTTGGGGTTCTCATGCTTGAATGAGAAAGTGACTATAAAGTTTTGTTGGAGTATTGTCCATCTTGTAGTTCCTTTGCATAGTTCCTGGTCTGTATACCAATTTGTTGGAATGCCCTCTAAGGTATGCACAAAATGGTGAGGCCATTCCTCTGGGGATGTAATTTTCCATAGCGCTTTGCACTTCTTCAAGTGTTTCATTGTTTCCCCCTATCCATAATACTTTTGTTGTTGGTTACTTCTCTGTTTTGCGCCAAACCTTATGTCCAACAACTGCTTACATTGGTAACAATCCTTGATTGTTTCTTTGTGTGTGCCCAACCATCTTGCAAGTGTCACCTTGAGTGCTTTATCGAGTGCTAAGAGTCTCTGATTTTCTAACACTCCATCCTCGTACTATGTCAAGAATGATTCTAGATCGTTTACCCCATGGAAACTGGGTGGTTCCCTTATCTTCGTACCTACCCATCTTATTGCGCAGTTGATTCTTGTGCATCTCCTTGTGAACACTTTGTGTAGCCTCTGTTTCCAGTTCTCTAAAATTGTTTTTGAGTCTGACACACATGAAGTAATGCTACACCAATTGAGTATCCCATATACAGTTTGGTTTACGTAATATTCATTTCGCGCAGTTGTTCTCTACAACTGGATAATTTCCTCCAAATCCAAGCAAGTAGTTTCTACAAACCACTCCCCTTCTGATGGGTCTAATGGCGTAATGACCTTGTATTCTTCTGACTCAAATGCAATTTTCCATGTTTTTAAGTTGATTATGGCCTGGTTATCGAACTCCCAATCCAATTCGAGCAATGTTGGATATGGTGTTGTGTTGTCCACTATTTCAATTACTTCGAAGTATTCTTTAGTGTGCACTCCATCCAGGTCTAGTGTTACTCCTTTCAATCTCCTAATTGGTAGAACTCTATGTTGGTTTGCTAGTTTTAGCTGAACGAGTGAATATCCTAATGTGATCTCTCCCATACATTGCCATGTCTTATTGGGTAATACATTGACATCAGATCCTATATCCAATATGATATATCCTGTTGTTCCAGATTCTGTACTTAAGGCTTAGAAGTACAGTGTCTAGGCATCCGAAAGTGGGTAAAGGGTAGAGAAAAAAGAAATGTCAACCTTCAACAAGGGAAACTAGGGGTGATTTCTGAGTTGGTGTTGTCTAGCTTCCAACTATTCCTGGATGTTTATATCATGTTCAATCGTTGCCCATGAGCATTTGAGTTCAACTCAGGTAGTGGTTGTTTTAAGAATAATATCGAAAAGGTTTAAGGCAATGTTTGTTTGATTTGATAATCCGGGTTCGATATTGGGCTGTGTTGGTACAGGGACTGTCATGGAGGAATAGTAAAATAAGGAAACCTCAAGGGGAATTTAAGTGTTGTCTCAATTCGGTCATATAAAAGAGATTTTATGGTTTCGGGAATAAAAAGAGGTGCAAATCAAAGGCTCTTTCCCATAACTGGGTTATATTTTGATAAAATGTATGAGGTGGAAGAAAACATTTAGCTATCTATCTAGTAAGGCTCCTATCAAGGGAGAATCTCACGTATAAATAGAAGAAGAAAAATGTAAAGAAATAACTTGATGAAGCATAAAATATATATAGAATTCTGAAAGTGTTGACTGGTCTTATACCTGCTGAAAGCTGGTACAGAGGAAAAACAGTAAACAATATAGAAAACCAAAATTCATTCACTATAGTAGAGGTTGCACTAAATTATAGTGAAGCATTCATTAGATACGAATATGAAATGAAATGAAATATAAGATACAAGAAAACAAACTCATAACACAGTCGTGACGGAATTGAGAATCTTCGGATTTGCTTTATATTAACTCTCAAAATGTAAAACCTCTATTACAATCGACACAAAAAAGTCCAGCCTCTTTTCTTTCTTTCTATGGTATATTTATACAGTTTTACAATAAGATGGAATCTCAATCGTTGCAAAATTTTCAGTTATGATAAGGACGAGAGAAATTGTTCCATTTTTTTCTCTGTGTCTTTATTTGGTGCCATAAGTTTTTCCTCACGCATGTTCGGTACAAGTGACACACCTTTCCACCAACCAAGATATCAGCCTTGACGGTTCTGCTTGACAATTGGCTTCAAAAGAGTAACAATCTTGGGCTAATTGTGGTAACCTGTCTTCCATCTGTGTGGCTATGATGTCGATAGCGCACAATTGCACACTTGGTTTAATCATACATTTATCTATTTGGACTATGTCTGCCATAGTCACTTGTGAGATCTCGGTCGAATCTCTTTCTTCTTTTTCATTTAAATCAAGTGAGATTTTTTCCATATTAATTTGAATCAATGCCTCGGCATTACCTCCGTTATCAATGCCTAGCAGATTACCATCTATAGAAATGAAAGCCTCTTCTAAGGATTTCGTTACCCTCTTGGCTTGCAGCTTACCTTCCGAGATGTTATGTTCCCATTCTTTTAATAGAATATTTCCTTTGGTCTCCTCCGAAATGGTAAACCTGGGAGTACTTCCCGATTCCCTATTGTTTGTAGCTATCACAGCCTCTTGAAAGGTGACCCGTGCTGCTCCATATTCTCTTTCTCTAACAGATAAATTCTCCAAAACTTGATTAACAAGCAAGTAGTTGTCCCAAATCGCCTCTACCTTGGTGAGTAAATTTTTCTCGGTCGCAGAAACTCTGCTCCGAATCTCCATCACCTAGGAATGGAACATACTGATATTTATAACTTTACTTTTGGCGATTTCCACACTAGCCTGTAGCTATTCGATCAAGTCTTTTTGCTGGCCCACTTGTATCTGACCATTCTGAACCACCAGCTCTGCTTGTTCGAGCTTAGTCTTGAGCATCTCTATCTCACTTTTATCAGCCAATCTTGCTTGTTCTATCCCTACACTCGCCTATTCCTTGGCAGCCTGCTCTGCAGTGGCTAGTCTGGCTTCTAGGGTCTTGATGAGGCAATTTTTTCATTTTAGCTGGTTTTTCAAAACCCCGACTAAAAATTGATTCGCCATGGCATATGCCCCTAATGTCCCAGCTATTCCCATCATGAATTATTCATTCCTCTTGTCTTTCCCATTAGTCAATACTTTGTATTTCTTAGCTGTCGATTCCCCCTGCTGATAGAATTCTCTCTTTACCACAACCTTTCTTTTCTTATCAAAGAAGAACTCATTTGGAGGGAGCTCTTCCACCCTTATAGGCCTCAATTCTTCATTTAAAATCCACCCTGCATCAATATTTCCCTGATTTGACTGCAAGGGAGTAATGGATGTGATGGGGTCTCCAATTTGCTTGGTTGATTGCGCTGGGGTAGTAAATAGAGTCTTCTTTCTCGGTGGGTCGGGAGTCTTTATCTCTTCTTTCAGACTCTTAGTTTGCTCTTCCTCGTCCTGGTGTTTTTCTTGACTGGGTGTCACATCTTTCGAGCCTTCAGCATCTTTCAGTTTCACCTCCGCTGTACTCGGATTCTCACCTCGTAATATTGTGGGAAGACAACTGCATCGATGTTCTTGGAATTTTAGAACATCGGCCCTCTCTTCAGGTGCCAAGGTTTGTATCCGAGCTAAAATCACGGCATAAGATCTTGCGCCTCGGAAAATGTTATCCAAGGGCGAATTTTCATGTTCGAATCTCTTGAGTCTGCAACTGGCCAAATGATTACTCACAACCCTTTGCAGATCGTGATTCTTGAATTCAATAAGGACCAATTTTAGGTCTTCCAGGGCTGCTGCCTTAGCTTTAGCATGCCCTAAATCTAACAAAGAATAAGAATATAAATGAACAGGAAAAGGTGGCCATACCTTTTTTGAGTATCCCTTAAGCTCCTTGCTTATACCACCGATTACTGTTTATCTAGCAACCTCACGACAAGCCAGCTTGTCGGGGATGAATAATGGTAATGCATGTGGTGTAATAGAAACCTCGAAAACTCTAAGATATGAGAATTGGGCTTCTACATACCAGTCAGCTATACTGCTCAAATTCGTCACTATACTGTCCAAGATTCTGGGTGGTGGGTGGCCGAAAATAGTGACATGCAGTGGTACCATCACCCAGTTGAAGATTTCATATACGAAATATGCAGCTTTGTTTTCCCACAATTTCGAATGATAGATGTGGATGGGCTCATTTTCTGCTGGAGTCCAACTCCGGCTCATTAAGGGAAATGGTGTTAGAAAACACACGACGTCCATAATGTATGTAGACATAAAAAATGAAGAACTCTTTCCACTCTCTTTCTGCGCCCGATACTCTGTAACCCGTCTGGTCAAGCTATGAGACAACATTTTCGCCCAGTCGAAGGAAGAGGCTTCGATGACTTGATGTATTAGTGGAACCCATTGAAGAAAGAAGTGTGATGTTTCCTCTTTCCCATATAATCTGCAGGTCATCATAGCCACATACTTGAACTGTGGTTCCAAGGAAGCTATTGAATATATACCATTACTGTCTGCCCTGAACTTCGTAGGGTGAAAAACCCAATCTCTTATTAAGCTAGACATAGTCTTCTCATACTGCACACATTCCTTCTGTTTGAACTTTTCCAAGAATTCGGCATCATATGTAAGGTTAGATGCTGTGGGTAACTTGTACATAGCTTGCAGATGTTTAGGTCTGAAAGTTCCAATGGTGACCTTCTGCTCATTCAAGATTGTTCTGGTTGGTATGTCCACATGGTCTAATGCCCATCGGATCATATCATAGTAGGGGAGAAGTCGTGGCCTGGCCACTACTTTATGCATTCCTGATTGAATGACGATCTTATATTTGGTGGTTATGTCGTCTTTTTCATTATCGCTGGAATCATCAGAATAATCCACTAATTCGGCCTGCAGAACATCAAAAATGAATGACTAGTTCGAGACAGAGTCGACACTTCGAGGTGAAGTATCAACGACTTTGTCCAAACCTTGTCCTGAAACCTCAACGCTAGATTTAGATGTTTTTCACGGGGCCATGACGGGAGATCCTTGACATATCCACACTCCTCGGAGCACGTCCGCTCTCACAGGATCTTCTCCTCCCTTGGCTCGAAGAACTACTAAGTCCTTCTAATCCCCTTATCGGGAGTTTTCTCCACCCAGAGTTACTCTCGTGGTTGACTCCCTATCCAAATCGGGAAATCGGACTTTGTGATTTCATGAATTCTATGGTCGCGTGTTTTGCGCCCCACAATACCCCGAAACCTGATGGGTAATTGTCAACACTTTCTTGTTCCTATCGGGAATATTCCCGTCGAGATTTCAGCACTTATGATGTTGAAATCAACTTGCCTCACTGGCCCCCGACTCCTGATATGCCGATACCCCGATGCGGCACGACACCTGTCCACCCCTTTGACACTTGTGGGCCCCGATCCCTTTACAATCAGGGAATCACGGTTTGGAGTATCGCGATTCAAACGCACTTGTTCATGAAACTTTCTAAGTCCCGAACCCTAACGTAGGGTGACAACTGTCCTCCACTCAAGCGTTTGTAGTTATTTGGGCATCGCGTTTCGGAGTTTCGCAACCCCTCTTGAAAGGATTTTCACGTCACTGGAAATCCCGATACACCGATCCCCGATACATGTGAGAACTGACACCTCCATGTCACTTTCCCTTTATTTCCCTATCGGATATCGCGCGATCACGATTCCTGATGCTGTGATTTCTTCACTCCCGAAGTTTCGAAAATGCCGAACCCTGATTTCTCTACTCACTGGGGCTTAACCCCGGTGCAACTCCTACCAATCTAATGGCTGACGAGAATTCAACTACTGATCCAACAGTTCACCAACCTTTTGAGCTCAAAATATGATGTGACTGTAACCTCCCCCCTAATCTGTCGGATCTGATGGCTAGCGGGATTTCCACGAGATCCCTCCACAAGATCCTGATCGTCGCTTCTTCCTCCTTGAGGATTTCCTTGGTGCAAAACCTCCTGTGTGGTCCTCCAACAGATTTGAAGGCTCTACTCCTCGTGAGCTTTTTCCAGCTTCTCAATCTCTTTGAAATGGGAACCCTTTGCTCGCACTCCTTGTGGCAACTCTGCAAACACTTCAAGTGTTCAACCTCCCCTGACTCTGCGCACACCTGCAACAACAGTCTTTCGATGCTTTGCTTAGAATTGCAACTCTGAGACTTCTCCCTGGCCTACGCACTCCTTGCACGACATTGTGCCCAACTGCACCCTGGGGATGAATGAGGACAAAAGCTATCTCTACCTGAACCCTTTTGTCAATGCACTCCTTGCGGACAATTCGACTGCACTCCTTGGAGGAATCCTTTGGTTCAAATAGAGAAACAATTGAAACTCATTCTTTCACCCTCTCAGATTTCATACTCAACCCTGGAAACATATACACAGCATATAAAAGCAAATGTATAACAGGAAGCAAACATTCTTGAGCATAACATCAATACACATAGAATCAGACACAAAACCATGAATTTGAATCAATCTCCTTCTATTAATTCAAATATCTGTACATGGATGTTCTCTACATAGTTCTCTGCATTCTCTTGCTCTTCCTTCATAATGATACAATGATACAATGAGGGTGTCTATATACATTTTCCCTCATGGACTCTAAAGCTATCAAATCTAGAATTAAATTCCTATCTACCAGCATTAACTATTTTAAATGTCGACTATCTACTTAAGGACGAGAGCTATCCGCTCAAGGTCCATTACAATACACAAGTGCACCTCCTTCATAAATGACTTCATTAAATATTTGTGCAACAATCCCAAAGTGTTTTCAAAAATTTAGTGCTGGCTTATCAAGCTGTCTTCTGCTTCTACGCTGGCTCTCTTGATGTGTTGGTAATTCTCCTGCATCATACTCCCTTGTTTGAAAATTTTCATGGGCTCCTATCCATGAGCTCCTGCACGGTCTGTCCATGCTTTTGTGTCACTACTTCGCTCTCCCAGCTGGCATCTTCCACTGGATGATTCTTCCACTTGACCAAATACTCATAGTATTCCTTCCTTCTGGTCTTCTTACCCACTCTCTTGTCCAGTATACACTCCATCTGTGGATTTTATGCAACTGGCAATTGTTTCATCGAATGGATCACTAGCAGACCATCTCCAGCCTCTTCTTCTCCAGCCTTGTATGGGTATAAATCTGCAACATTGAATATCAGAGATATTCTGATGCCATCCGGCAACTCAATCTCATAAGCATTTCCCCCGAATTTTCTCAAGACCTTGCATGGTCCGATTTTCTTCATTTTCAGTTTGTTGTATGTTCCCCTCGGGAACCTTTCCTTCCTCAAGTGTGCCAGAACTAGATCACCAACCTCAAACTGAAGTTGTCTTCGATGTTGATCTACTCTGCGCTTGTACTACTGGCTTGATTTCAACAGTCACTCCTTCACCGTGCTATGAAGTTCCTTCATCGCTTCAGCGAATTCTTCTACACTAGCACTGCTAGTCACAGTCTATTCTGAATCCCTTAATTCAAAAACTCCTCTCAGCTGCATACCGTAGACAACTTGGAATGGACTCTTCCCTGTACTTTGATTCACCGAATCATTGTATGCGAACTCTGCCTGTGGCAATATGTGGTCCCAACTGTTGTGGTTCTCTGTCACCAAGGTTCTCAGTAAGTCTCCCAGACTTCTGTTAACCACTTCCATTTGTCCATCTGTCTGAGGATGATAAGAAGAACTGAACACCAAGTTAGTTCCCAGCTTCTTCCATAAGGTCCTCCAAAAATTCCCTATGAATTTGGTGTCCCTGTCTGAAACTATACTTTTCGACAACCCATGAAGTCGAATGACATCCTTGAAAAATAGATTTGCAATGTGCATCACATTACTGGTCTTTTGGCATGGAATGAAGTGTGCCATCTTAGAAAACCTATCCACTACCACAAAGATTGAATCAACACCTCTTTGTGTCCTTGGCAACCCCAATACAAAATCCAAGCTTATCGCCTCTCATGGCCTCTCTGGTATGGGCAATGGTTGATAAAACCCTGCATTCTATTTCCTTCCCTTCGAATGCTGGCAAACCCTGCATCTGTCAACGAACGTATTGACATTTGCTCGCATTCCCAGCCAAAAATATGACTCATTCAACTTCATGAATGTTTTTTCATGGCCAAAATGTCCTGCTAATCCACCATTGTGCTTCTCCTTTAACAAGTTCTCCCTCATGGAGAAATTTGGAATACAAAGTTGATTGCCTCTGAACAACAATCCTTCCTAGATCATATAGTCTATCCAAGGACTCTGATCTCTGAGGACTGGATTCTCAGCTTCTTCATATCCTTCTGCAAAATCTACATCTCCTGTGTACATGTCCCTGAGATTTTCAAAACCCAATGTTTTGACTCGGAACTCCTGCAACATCAAACACTTCCTGCTCAAAGAATCAACCACTTTGTTAGCAGTACCTGAAATATGTTTAATCACAAATGTGAAATTCTGCATATAGTCTACCCATTTTGCATGTTTCTGATTCAAATTCTCCTGTTGAGTCACAAACTGCAATGCGTGGTTATCATTGTACAATACAAATTCTTTCAGGATCAAGTAATGCCTCCACTTCTTCAGTGCCTGTATGATAGCATAAAATTCTTTATCATACGTGGAGTATTTCACCTTTGTCTCATCAAGCTTCTCACTAAAATATGCAATTGGTCTGTCTTCTTGACTTAAGACCTCTCTGTTGGAAATATGGCTACAACAGAGATGACGCAGATGATCAAGGCGCAGATGATCAAGGTTGTCATTGATGGCAATCGATTGTTTATGAAGAACAGATGCTGAAACATGCTGCAACACAAATGCAAACACAGACGCTGAAAAACAGTGTTGAAACAGCGTTGGAACACAGAAGCTAACACAGATGGTTAA
>SNQJ01S0045632.1:0-15839 GCA_010110895.2 Picea sitchensis | reverse complement strand
TAAAGACTCACTGCCACTAAGATTAATGATTCAAAGTTAGAAAAGAAGAGAAATTATTAATAATCTACACTAACTGATTCACCCCCCCCTCTCAGTTAGTTCATACCTGTAACACTCTCCTATGGCAAACCCACTTGCATCACATTTCACTTGAAATGTCTTCTGGAAATCCGGCAACACCAGAACTGGTCGTTCTGTGATCTTCCGCTTCAACAAATTGAAGCTCTTCTCAGCCTCTGTTGTCCAGTGAAAAGACTTATTCCACTTCTTCACTGTATCCATCATCGCTGCACTAATCCCACTGAAATTCCTGATGAATTTCCGATAGAAACTAGCCAAACCATGAAAAATTCTCACCTCAAAGATACATCTCGGTGATGGCCATTTCTTAATTACCTCCACTTTATCCAGATCCATCCTCAACTCATTAGCCAAAATAACAAAACCCAAGTAAATGAGCTTTGTCTTCATAAATGAGGACTTCTTCATATTAATCAATAGCTTCTCCTATTGTAGCTTCTTCATCATTGTAGCTAAATGCTTCAAGTGCTCTGCCGCTGATTTTCTATAAATCAATATGTCGTCCAAATACACAATGACGAACTTCCCAATGAATTCCCTCAGGACTTCATTCATCAACCTCATAAAGGTACTTGGTGCATTTTTCAAGCCAAATGGAATGACTAGCCATTCGTACAAACCTTCGTTGGTCTTGAAGGTTGTCTTCCACTCATCTCCTTCTCTCATGCGAATCTGGTGGTATCCGCTTTTCAAATCTATCTTTGAAAAGTACTTTGCCCCACTCAGGCAATCCATCAGATCATCCATCCTCGAAAATGGAAATCTGTACCTGATGGTTATTTTTTTGATCTTTCTTGAATCGGTACACATCCTCCAGCCTCCATCCTTATTTGGACTGAGTACCGTCAGAACAGCACATGGAATTAAGCTTTCTCTGACTAACCCTTTGTCTAATAACTCTTGGACTTGCCTTTTAACCTCCTCATTTTATTGCGTCGTCAATCTGTACGCGGCTTTATTCAACAAATTGGCCCCTGGTATGGGGTCTATATGATGACTCACACTCCTCATCGATGGCAACAAACGAGGTAGTTCGTCCACTATGATGTCAGCGAACTCTTCCAGCAGTTCCTGAACCTCATTTGGTAAATTATCCACTCTTGTGCTAGTCAGAACAATCCTCGGTTTCCTGACCACAAAGAATTGTGGGTCTTCTTTCTTCTTCACCTCCGTAAGAAGTTCCTTCCCACTCATGAGAAGTACGGTGTTGCTTACTTCTGACTTCACCTCTTTATCTTTTATCGGAAGCAACATATGGGTTCTCCCATTCTTCTCCAGGGTATATGTGTTCATTCACCCATCATGAATCACATTTCTGTCATATTTCCATGGTCTACCCAGCAATAGATGACATACATCCATAGGAATAACATCACATAAGATTTTATCATTATATCCCTCTATCTTGAACTCAACCAGGAATTGTTTAGTAACAGTTACCTAGTGTCCTTTCTGTAGCCATGAAACTCTGTATGGGCTTGGATGATCAATCGTCTCTAGCTCCAGCTTTTCTACCATCTCCGTAGATATGAGATTATCTATGCTACCACTGTCAACTATGACCTTGCACACCCTATCCTTGGTCTTGCAAGTTGTTCTGAAAAGTCTGGTCCTTTGGACTGAGCTTTCCACCTCCTTCTCAGGTGTCAAAAGGACTTTTCGCATCATAAGCAATCTTCCACCTTCAGCATCCTCTGCCTCAACATTCTGCCTCTGTGCCTCAGTGATGTGAGCTTCCTCGATGTCCTTCTTTTTCTCTGGACACTCATAAGACTTGTGCCCATTCTTCCCACACGTGAAGCATGTGATTACTCCACCTCTTCCTCTTCCTCTACCTCTGGTACGAGGAAACATGTTGTTGTCAGCATATCCTCCGCTCTACTTTGTATGCTACCCTCTCTGATCAACATATGGCCCTTTCTGTGAGGTTCCACTTCTTTCAACTTTACCTTGAGGTTTCTTCCATTCCTCCTTGGGCTTCTGGTATTTATCCTGGGCAACTGCTTTGCCTCTAGGATGACTTCTGCCTTGCCCTCTCTGACCTTGCTTACGGCTCAGCTTCTCCTTGGATTTTAGAGCCATATGATAAGCATCCTCCACCGTCCTGATGGTAACCATGCCTAATTCATCCTGAATGTCGTATCTCAGACCATTCAGATATCTAGCAACCTTCTCGTCATCACTCTCCCGATGACCTGCTCTGATGTTCAATCGATAGAATTCGTTAGTGTATTCATTCACTGTCATCATCTTCTATCTCAGGTTCTGCATCCTCTTGAACATAGTAATTTGGTATTCTCTTGGGATGAACTTAGCCTTCATCTTTGCGATCATTCGATCCCAAATCTTAATCTTCTACTTGCCTTTGTTGTGTCTGTCATCTTGTAGCTCGTCCCACCACAATGCTGCATGTCCTTTCAAGCGTGTAATAGCATGCTTGAATTTCTTATCTTCTTCGACATCCTCATAATCGAAGTACATGTCGAGAGCTCTAATCTAGTCTAGAATCTCTTCTGCATCCAGATTTCCCTCGTAAACTGGAATGTCCATTTTCACCTTTGCACCCATCTTGGCAATAGCTTTAATCAGACGTTCATTTGCTACATCCTTGGCTGCAAATTCCTCGTCACGTTCAGCCTCTATTTCACAGTCGGAATCACTAAGATCCCATGTACTAGTTGTGCATCTCTGCGCTATCTCCATGTCTTCGAGTCTTGCCCGGAGATCACGCATCTGCCTCTCCATTTTTCGGTTGACTACCTTCCTACCTCTTCTTTGCATCTCCCTGTCCTCTGGATTAGGTGATTGTCTTTCTCTCCTGGGCGGCATGGCGAATTTACTTCTTCTCTGCTACAGAAAGCAAAGAGATATTCCTTCTCTGATACCAAACCTGACGTAGCTGCACTCCTTGGAGCACGTCCGGTCTCACAGAATCTTCTCCTCCCTTGGCCCGAGGAACTACTAAGTCGTTCTAATCCCCTTATCGGGAATTTTCTCTACCCACAGTAACTCTTGTGGTTGATCCCCTTATCCAAATCGGGAAATCGGACTTCGCGATTTCACGAATCCTGTGGTCGCGTGTTTTGCGCCCCACAATACCCTGAAACTCGATGGGTAATTGTCAACACTTTCTTGTTCCTATAGGGAATCTTCCCGTCAATATTTCGGCACTTATGATGTTGAAATCAACTTGCCTCACTGACACCCGACTCCCGATATGCCGATACCCCAATGCGGCATGACACCTGTCCACCCCTTTGACACTTGTGGGCCCCGATCCCTTTACGATCGAGGAATCTCGGTTTGGAGTATCGCGATTTCAAACGCACTTGTTCACGGAACTTTCTAAGTCCCGAACCCCGATGTAGGGTGACACCTGTCCTCCACTCAAGCGTTTGTAGTTATTTGGGTGTCGCATTTCATAGTTTCGCAACCCCTCTTGAAATGATTTTCATGTCACTAGAAATCCCAATACACCGATCCCCGATACACGTGAGAATTGACACCTCCACATCACTGTCCCTTTATCACCCTATCGGATATCGCGTGATCGCGATTCCTGATGCTGTGATTTCTTCACTCCCGGAGTTCCCGAAATGATGAACCCCGACTTCTCTACTCACTAGGGCTTAACCCTGGTGCAGCTCCTACCAATCTAATGGCTGACGATAATTCAACTGATGATCTAATGGTTCACCAGCCTTTTGAGATTAGAATCTGATGTGACCGCAACCTCCCCCCTAATCTGTCAGATCTGATGGCTAGCGGGATTTCCACGAGTTCCCTCCACAAGATCTTGACCGTCGCTTATTCCTCCTTGAGGATTTCCTTGGTGCGAAACCTCCTGTGCGGTCCTCCAATAGATTTGAAGGCTCTACTCCTCCTGAGCTTTTTCCAGCTTCTCAGTCTCTTAGAAATGGGAACCCTTTGCTCGCACTCCTTGCAGCAACTCTGCAAACACTTCAAGTGTTCAGCCTCCCCTGACTCTGTGCACACCTGTAGCAACAGTCTTTCGATGCTTCGTTCAGAATCGAAACTCTAAGACTTCTCCCTGGCCTATGCACTCCTTGCACGACACTGTTCCAAACTGCACCCTTGGGATGAATGAGGACAAAATCTATCTCTACCTGAACCCTTCTGTCAATGCACTCCTTGCGGACAATTCGACTGCACTCCTTGCAGGAATCCTCTGGTTCAAATAGAGAAACAATTGAAACTCATTCTTTCACCCTCTCAAATTTCATAATCAACCCTGGAAACATATACACATCATATAAAAGAAAATGTATAACAGGAAGCAAACATTCCTGAGCATAACATCAATACACAGAGAATTAGACACAAAACCATGAATTTGAATCAATCTCCTTCTATTAAATCAAATATCTGTACATGGATGTTCTCTACACAGTTCTCTTCATGCTCTTGCTCTTCCTTCATAATGATACAATGATACAATGAGGGTGTCTATATCTGTTTTCCCTCCTAGACTCTAAAGCTATCAAATCTAGAATTAAATTCCTATCTACCAGCATTAACTATTTTAAATGCTGACTATCTACCTAAGGACGAGAGTTATCCGCTCAAGGTCCATTACAATACACAAGTGCACCTCCTTCATAAATGACTTCATTAAAGATTTGCCCAACAATCCCAAAGTGTTTTCAAAAATTTAGTGTTGGCTTATCCAGCTGTCTTCCGCTTCTGCGTTGGCTCTCTTGATGTGTTGGCGATGCTCCTGCATCAATCCTACTTTGGCTCTTCTGCGATAAAAATATGTATACATACAGAAGTTAGCTCGCTAAGAAAGTGTGCTCTGCATAATATAGAAATGAATTTGTTATAATGAATAACAACTCTATATATTCGAAAACTCGGTACTTTTCAAGAACATATCAGACAAATCAAGCTTAAAAAAAAATTTAGCAATAAAAACCCAATCTTTATTTGTCGATTCGCCTTGTTTCTAATTAATGCCATAAATTTTGGGAGTTCGAAATGTCAGTTGGCGTAAGAAAAAATTAAGACAGCCTCGTAAGTTGTGCATGCATCAAATCATGGGAGATGCTAGTTTAGCTTAATTAATTGGTTTTACCAAAGTTAATTAATCTTTCGGTACTCATTGTATCGAGAATTTTTTCTTTAACCCTTTGAACCTATAACACCCGAAATTGTGATGATTGACTTTGGTTAATAAAAACGTAATTGTGATTAGGCGCTTAATTAATTACATAATTATTTATATTCACCATATCGCGACTTGGAGCTTTGAAGGTATAGTTTACGGGAAGTTTTCATGCCGAGCTGCAAAACTGCGAGATCTCGATGATACGTTTTAATTAAAAGGGAGGATAAACTCGGATTAAGTGTTTAATTAATTATGTTCATATCTTTATCGCGACTTCACAACTCGGGGCTTAAACAATGTAGCTTTTTAAAAGAGAACACACCGAGTGGCGAATTGCCGACAGAACTTAACCATGGCTTATCTTTTACCTTTAACCTTGACACAGGTTACTAAAATAAGGACTTCGTGGTTTCAGCTATCGGGGCTACGACAATAAGACTTTTGGATTTAGTGAACGTCGAGGCGGGAAAACTCGATGATGTTTAATCGTGATTTAGGAAAATTTTACTCCCATTACTGCCCTCGGTAAAATTTTAAAACGATTTCGCCATTTCATTGCTCGGGACTTGTGAACTACGTGATCTATAGCATCCAACATACAAAATCCCAAGGTAGAACAAAGGGGGAAAATTTTTGATGAAAATTAGAACTCGCCTCGAGAGTACAATAATTATTGTTGCTTGCGTGATAAGACTTCAGAGATTTTGAAACCACAGATGGAAAATATGAAAACCACCTTTCGATTTCGAGCATTAAGACATGAAATTCGATACGGGCTTGAAAAAACAAAGGGGGCTCCAACATAGGCTCCAACTAGGGATCCCATTTTCTTGTAAGACGGGAAGAACAGTAGACCACGTGCCGATATTGGGTAAATGGAGTCAATAGCTTCAATCAAGCGAAAAGGTTCCTGAGAATAGGGTATCAAAGGGGAAAGAGACTTTGTTTTTTACCTTTAAAAGATTTTCAAACTCAAATACTCTTTTTAAACTTAGTCGTAGTCCCTTTCACGACTTTCTCTTTCCTGTTACTAAATTCAGGCCTGCCTTAAGAAAATCAAAACAGTTCTAGGAGACCCAACAGATCTTGTGGCTATCAGCTTGCATCAAAAGAAGAATATTATATGTTTTTAATCAAGAAGCCCCATCTGAACTTGGGATGTAGATCAGGTTTTTAAAAAGAATTGGTTACCAGAGTAGAGTGATATACATGTATAACAGCCTTATAGATATCTCAGATATTGCTTCACTGCCAGCAAGCCTGTTTAGTACCCCGGTGAAGTTATCTAGCCCCTTTTACTGAATTTCCTTTCACCACTTCAGAATATATTTGTGCATTTAAATGCTGAGATGAGGGAAATCATTTTTGAATTTCCTTTCATCGTCTCNTAATTTGCTTTTTAGAGCGCGAATATGGGGACAATCAGTTTGTATCAGGGCTAATATCTGTGTAATATTTTGCATTATAGGTCTGTCAACTTACTTTGATTACTCGGTACCAACCTTCCCTTAACCTTCACAACACCTTCATTCTCAGGGAAAAAGGGAAAATAACTTTCTTAGGGCATTCTATTTGAGCAAGCCTCAATCCTCTGATATTGTTGAAAAACCTAGGAAAGTTAGGATCACTTTAAGCGTCCCTTCGTTTAGCAAGGGATCGAGGAGTTGTGAAGACCCGCTTTCTTTCCACAATCTGCTTTGAATCTCACAAGGTTGAAATGAAAACTCTTATCCCTTCTTATGCGAAATGGAAAGATGTTGACTTTTTAAAAGGTAAACCTGAAGATAGAAAAGGGTGACAGGTAGTGACTTACGAACTGAAAATACAGAGGTCAAAAATTTGAAACTGACTCTTGTAGATATTTTTCCAGGGTACTTTACTTTGACCGACTTCTTTTAATTTGAGTGAATCGTTTAATTTGTCTTGTTTTTTCGTAAATGATTAAACAAATAAACAACTCTGTTATTTATCAATTCAGACGATGTTGTTGTTTGAATGAGGTTACCTTGGTTTTCTTTAATAGTCCTTTAGAACATGTCTTTTAGGAAATCTCATCTTTACCTTTTCGTTTCAGATTCTTTGCACAATATCAAAAATCTTGGGTATCACCTGTTTAAGCCGATTTATTTCTGACACCAACTTTTGGTTTACTTCTCCTGCTTGTTTTGTGTGCAGCTGGAATCCTGTAAGAGGCAAATACAAAGGTTATCAGGGCTATCCGAAATGTGTTGAAAGTTCATGAAAGAAAAAAGAAAATCAAAAGCAATGCGTAAATGAAAAATATATATATGTATACAAAATATTTATATAAGTATAGAATTTTTTATTTTTTTTTCTAGGCGACTATTATGTCATATAATGCTTCAGATAATTCCCATTGATAGGGGCGTTGAGGATTTCACCATCTATATTTTCCAGCAGGAAAGAATTTTTTCCTTCCAGAGCCGAGACTCTGAATGGCCCATACTAGAGGTGGTCAAATTTACCATGTTTTGTTGCTTCTTCCCTTCTTGCATCCCACCTTAATACTAAATCACCTGGGAGGAAATCTCTGTCCTTTGCTCTGCAGTCGAATAATGCCTTCATGTCATCTTGGTACTTCTGCAACTTTTCATCTACTTCAACCCTATGTTGTTGAACCTCAATCAGCTGATTTATCCTCCTGGTGACATGATTGGGTTCTTCATTTTGATCTTGCCATAACTTCATCACCGGAAGCGCTAGGTTTATAGGTAGCACAACATCTGTCCCATATACCATATGAAAAGGTGAAGTGCCGATAGACCTTTTTGTGCTTATGCGATTCGCCCACAATGTGTATTTTAGGTGCACATGCTAAGACCTTTTGTTTTCACCCAATGCTTTCTTGATTATATTTACCAGGCTCTTGTTAGATGACTCGGCCAATCCATTTCCTTAGGGGTAATATGTTGTGGAATGGCCAAGAATGATGTTATACTTTTGACATAAGTTGATCATAGCCATATATTTAAAGGCTTGAGCATTGTCTGTAACTATCTTTCAGGGGCAACCAAATCTAGACAAAATGTTGTCTTCTAAGAAATCGATTACCACCGAGTTTGTTGCCCTTTTGGTTGGAATGGCTTCCACCCATTTAGTAAAGTAATATGTTGTAGTTAAGATCCACTTGTGTTGAGCACTAGAATGGGGATTAATCTCACGTATGAAGTCTATACCCCATTCTCGAAATGGGGCTTCAGCTTTGACTGGAACTAAAGGCAGTGTCGTGAGCCTCTGTTTACCTGCAAATAGTTGACAAGGGTTGCAGGCTCGGACTTTGGAATTAACATCCGAGAAAATTTTCGGCCAGTAGTACCCAGCCCTCAGAATTTTGTAAGCTGTAGCTCTCCAAGCATGATTCCCCCCACAAACTCCCTCATGAAATTTGTCTATAACCCACTGAGTTTCTGATTCGACTAAACAGACTAACAAGAAACCGAGTGGATCTTTCCAATATAGCTGACTTTCAACGATACAATATTTAACCGCATGAAGTTTTAAAGTCCTGGCTTTTGATGATGATAGCTCATTTGGGCATTTTAGAGTTAGCAGGTATGATACTATGTCTCTATACCAGCCTGATGATCTGAAATTCTCTTTGATCTTGTTTGGGCCTGTTTGCTCATTCAACTTGTTTAGGTTCATATCTTCGTCGCCTTCCTGTAGGCAATTGATACCTAGGGCTCTGAAATTCGACTCAGCTAAGAGTTTGGCCAGGCCTTGTCCTTTTACCAATTTGGTCGGTTTGACTTCCAGATCAAATTATTGGATTTTGGCAAGCCATCACCCTCTTTTTCCATTATTGTCTGGTTGTACCAAAATATCTTTCACAAAACTGGTAGGTACGTACGCAATTATCTTGGAGTGTAGTACATATGTTCTGAATGCCTTTAATGTTTTTACCATGGCCTACACTTGTTTTTCTATTATATCATACTTCAGTTCTGCGTCTCTAAGGCTCTTGCTGAAAAAAGAGATCGGTTGTTTGAAACCTTCTTCTTTCTTTTGTAGGAGCACCACGACAATCATGTGTTCAGAGGCAAATGAGAAAATAAGAAAATCTTTTAGATAGTTGGGGCTCGCTAACACAGGTGCCTCGCTTATGACTTTCTTAATGTGTGAGAATGACGCATTGGCCTCGGTTTTCCATTTTACTTCGCTGTCCTTTTTCAACATACCTATAATCAGTTTTACAATCTCAGCGAAATTCGGGATAAATCTTCATAAAAAAATTATTCTTCCTAAGAAATATTGAATCTCTTTTACATTTCTGGGAATATTTATAGTATCTATCGCTTCAATCCTCTTAGGATCAATCCTAATTCCATCCCTAGATACGATATGACCCAAAAGCTTACCTTTCTGCATTGAGAAATGTGATTTCTTTGGATTTAAAGATAGACCAAACCTACGACATTTTTCGAATTTCTGGTTAAGATGTATCAAGTGTTCTTCGTCGGTTTTAGAGAAAACCATCAAATCATCAAGATAAATGACTATGAACTTATCCCTTTCACCAATGAAAGCGATGTCCATAGCACGCTGGAACGTAGCCCCTTCATTCATCAAACCAAAATACATTTTATCATACATAAACGTACCCCATGGTGTAGTGAAAGTGGTTTTTTCTCTATCTTGTTCATTCATGGCAATTTGATTATAACCAGAGAACCCGTCAATCATAGACATTCAGTTGGCTCCAACTACCTTTTCTAGCACATGGTCCACTTTGGGCAGCAGATAATTGTCCTTAAGAGATGACTTATTTAGATTTCTGAAATCCACACAGAGTCCGATTTTCCCATTATTTTTCTTGACCGAGACCAAGTTTGCTACCCAGTCTGAATATCTCAGAGGTACTATTATTTTCGTGTCTAAAAGTTTCTTAACTTCTTTTTCGATCACAGGTAACAAAATGGGGTTGATCTATCTAAACTTTTTCCTAAATGGTTTGACCCCAAGCTTTAGAGGTATCTTGTGATCAATTACGGAAGTGTCATATGTCCTTAACTCATCATAAGACCAGGTGAAAACATCCTTATACTTTCTGAGTAGGTCTTTATAATTAATTTTTATTTCGGGAGGGAGGAATTTGGATACTTTTACCATCCTGGATTCTTCTTTGGTTCCTATATCACAGTCCTCCACTTCTTCTGGTTGGAGTTGTAAGGTGGATTTCACAGGTATGTCATTTTGATCAAAAAGTCTTTCCAGAGGAATCAAGCCTTTCAGAATCTTGTTGTTTTTAAGGACCAGCATGTGACGATTTGCGATTTTGTCTTGAAAGATTTGAGGGTCTTTCCCTTCTTTCATGATCCATATATTGTCATTCTGGTTTTATTGATCCACGTGGGTTTCAGAAAAATCACCTATTGCTTCAAGAAACTTCTTAATTTTCTCATCATCCTCAAAAACCTGCCAGTGTTGGATGTTATCTGGTACAGATGGTCTGTGTCTGATCTTTATGTGATACTTCAATTTGAAATTTGTGGGAGGAGTGAAGGTTGAAGCTTCTTTAGTTAATGCATCAACATGTAATTTCTCTGCACGTGGGATGAAGTGGACATTTACGGATGAGAAAAAAATTTCCATCAGATCCCAGGCACAATTCCTGTATGATCTTAATCTGGGATGCATGGCTTGGAAATGTCGATTTATTTGTTTGACTATTAACTCTGCATCTTCGTATACCTCTAAGTTATTTATTTTTAGCTTCGTGGAAACCTCTAATCCTAAGACCAATGCTTCGTATTCACATACGTTGTTATTATAATCTATATCCCATTGCAGTCTGTAAGAAAAAGGAACAACGAACTTTCCTTCAGGAGCCACTAAAAGCACTCCTGCACCAGCCCCTTCACAAGATGAGGCATCGTCAGAAAACATTTTCCAGACACCGGTGCTACACAGATCATCTATCATGTAACCTGAATCTTCCTGCTCTATATCATTTTCCTCTGGACAACCATCTAAACCATCATCAAAAGATAAGATACAATTTCCTAAATCTTGATCCGCAATGTAAATAGGGAAATTGTTCGAGTTTTGAGGGTCGCTTACTGTATATGCTAACCTCATTTATCTGTACAACTGAGTAAATTTCCCACCAAACACAGGAATTGTGGCGAATGTCATATTCAGTTGAAGAGAACCCCCCAGCTTGGCTCCCCATGACCTAGACAACATTAAGCCATACTTAGGGGGAATATTAGCAATAACCACATCCATCAAGATACTCTTAACTGGGACCTATGGCAGGGTAACTACTAAATCCTTTATCATTCCCATACACCTAACCCTTCTCGATTCAAAAGAGTAAAGATCTCTGTAAGGTCTGGTGATCTGGAGACCCAACTTGTCCATAATAATTTTAGGCATAATGTTATGGGAGGCTCCGGAGTCTAACATGCAATTATGTAGCAATTGATCGTATACATTTAAAGTGATATAAAAGGGAGCAATAGTGTCTTTGGCCCCTTCCAAATGTGGACCAAAAGTGATGTTAGGTTTGTCATCTTCCAGGTTTAAAACGTCATACTGGCTTTCTAGCTCTGAGACACCCATCACTTTGGTAATTTGCTTCCGATAAACGGGGTTTTTTGCTAATTCTACCAGAGGGATTGGTATCTTAATTTTATTTATCTCGTTTTCAAAACTGAAAAATCTGCTCACCTTGTCTATTTCTTTAGTTGGGACTTTCGAATCCTTCCTTTTCGACTTATTCATCTGGACCACTTTATTACTCATGGTCTTGGTTGAAGGCGTAATTTTATTAGCCGTTTCGGTTCCTTGTGCTTGGGTCTCAACTTTTCCCACTTCGAACTCTTGTGTGCTTACTACTTTCTCTTTGTTGTTAGGTAATAGGGTCTCTTCTAGAGTAGGCTCATAAGTTTGACCTCTTGGGAGGATTTTCTTAGGTTGAGTAGTTGAAATGGGCTTACTCTTAGATCTGAAGTTGTACTTAGGTTGGATCTCGGCCATTATCATTTTGGTTTCTTGTTGAGAGCCACAAAGGTCAGTATGATCACTTTCTTCACCCTTAACTGGCGGTTGTTGAGTCTTTAGAGATTTTTCATAATCTTCTCTAGTCAGATACGGTTGTGTGCAGTCATCACCGAAGTTCGTGACATCATTATCCGAATCTCCGAAATCTTGGAGATCGTTCGCTCCTATAAAATTTTCACTCTTTAGGGGAGCTTGTATTTTTTTATCTTTTTTTTTTATCTGTCTTTGCTGGTTTGGGGGGTTGGGGTTCCTCTTAAAATCCTTTTTGGCGAAAGAATCAACTTTGGCCTGTTCTAGCTCCATTCTGGATATTTTATTAGACAGTTCTTTAATTACCCTGACCATATCGTCTACTTTGTCATCTGTGGATCTATTAGACCCTAATGGACCTGCTTGTTCTCTAAAGTGTTTAGTTTCTCGGTTTCCCATTTCTACTTTAGCTTTAAGCTTACCAAAATCCATCATATTCGACTCAATTCTACAGCATCATCTTGCATTCGGTTTAGAGTGGCTCCCCTTCTTTCTCACAAAAGGAGTGCAAAATACGGTTCGAAAGCCCCTACGAATGTTACTTTGGCCGTGGTTTGGGACGGTTTAACATCGGCTGGGATTTTGTTATACAACTTGTTGAATATTTGAATAAACTCCATAACTATTTCTGAATTCGTTTTTCTTAAAGACCCAAATTCGGTTAAATAATATAGGTGGTCCTTTATTTCACCCCATTGTCTAAGGAAAGCGTCTTCCAAGGTGTCATAAGACAAGATAGATGCTGCAAGTAGACTCCGAAACCAAGTTCAGACCTGGCCTTCAAAGGTTTGGACAAGAAGCCTTGAATACACGTCCTCATGTTTGATACCTAGGATGTCTGCGAATTGATCAAAGAAATTAATGTGTTCGGCTGCGGTCAGATCTCCTTCCCCAGTGAATTTTGGCAAATTGTTTATATAATTTTCGAGAAGGTCGTGCAGAGGAACAGGCAATACCAAGGGAGCGTATCTTGCTACAACTTTCTCAAACACTCTGGGAGGGGGGGCAGGCCCTTGGCCTCCAACTCCTCCTACAAGAGCTCCTCCCCTCCTCTTCCGATAGATCCTCCCCCTCCTCCTCTGATAACCCCTCCACCTCCTCCTCCAGCAGCTTCCATCGTTATTAGTGGAAAGTCATAAAGGGGGTTTCAAAAAATTAAAAGTGAATATTTATTTTCTTCGTGAAGAGGAAAATCCGACGATGAATGATAAGGAACGCGAGGACTTGGTTCCTCAGATTTTCAACAGACAAAATCAGGAGAACGGATGGGTGTGGAAACCAAATGTGTAACACACTCTTCAGAATTAGGTGAGGTCGGGAAATTCAACTGAAGAAAATATGGTATGTCAATTTTCGACGAACTTTCAAAAGGGCCCTTTCCTTTGTGTACTAAGGAGATTGTCAGATGAATATAACTCCTAACTTTGGAGCAGTTTGATGTTAGATCTTTAGTATCAAAGAGAGGACTGCATGAAGTTGAAGGTTCAGAAGAACTCTTAGTCTTCAGTTGTGGGTGTTTAATGTTATAGACTGCAGTGGTTGACTTAAGAGAGCCTCTCGCCTTTAGAATCTTCTCGGGATCGGTAACGGGTGTAATCTTCTTACCATCCCAGTTTTCTCTGGTATTCCTTTGACCGGATGCCAGTTTATTATTTGTGGATTCACCAAGTGAAATATTAGAAAGCCTTAAAAAGGTGTGTACTCTTTGTTCACTATCAAAGGGTAACACTTTCAACGAAAAAAAAATGTCGTTTTCCCAGGGAAAAAGATTTTGTAACTTTGGTCCCCGGCAACGGCACCAAAAAGATGTTGTTCCAGAATCTGTACTTAAGGCTTAGAAGTATAGTGTCTAGGCATCTAAAAGTGGGTAAAGGGTTGAGAAAAGAGAAACGTCAACCTTTGGCAAGGGAAACTAGGGGTGATTTCTGTGTTGGCGTTGTCTAGCTTCCAACTGTTCTTGGATGTTTATATCATGTTCAATCACTGCACACGAGCATTCGAGTTCAACCCGAGTAGTGGTTGTTTTAAGAATAGCATCGAAAAGGTTTAAGGCAATGTGTGTTTTATTTGATAATCCAGGTTCGATATTGGGTTGTGTTGGTATAGGGACAGTCATGGAGGAACAGTAAACTAAGGAAACCTCAAGGGGAATTTAAGTGTTGTCTCAATTCGGTCGTATAAAAGAGAGTTTACGGTTTCAGGAATAAAAAGAGGTGCAAATCAAAGGCTCTTTCCCGTAACTGGGTTATATTTTAATAAAATGTATGAGGTGGGAGAAAACATTTAGATTTCTATCGAGTAAGGCTCCTATCAAGGGAGAATCTCATGTATAAACAGAAGAAGAAAATTGTAAAGAAATAACCCGATGAAACATAAAATATATATAGAATTCTAAAAGTGTTGACTGGTCTTATACCTGCTGATAGCTGGTACAGAGGAAAAACAGTAAACAATATAGAAAACCAAAATTCATTCAATATAGTATAGGTTGCATTAAATTATAGTGAAGCATTCATCAGATATGAATATGAAATGAAATGAAATATGAGATACAAGAAAACAAACTCATAACACAGTCGTGACAGAATTGAGAATCTTCGGATTTGATTTATATTAACTCTCAAAATGTAAAACCTCTATTACAATCGACACAAAAAGGTCCAGCCTCTTTTCTTTCTTTCTATGGTATATTTATACAGTTTTACAATAAGATGGAATCTCAATCGTTGCAAAATTTTCAGTTATGATAAGGAGGAGAGAAATCGTTCCATTTCTTTCTCTGTGTCTTTATTTGGTGCCAGAAGTTTGTCCTCACGCATGCTCGGTACAAGTGACACACCTTTCCACCAACTGAGATATTAGCCTTGACGATTATGCTTGACAATTGGCTTCAAAAGAGTAACGATCTCGAGCTAATTGCAAAAACATGTCTTCCATATGTCTGTCTATGATGTCGATAGCACACAATTGCACACTTGGTTTAATCATACATTTATCTATTTGAACTATGTCTTCCATAGTCACTTGTGAGATCTCAGCCGAATCTCTTTCTTCTTTTTCATTTAAATCAAGTGATATTTTTTCTATATTCATTTGAATCAATGCCTCAGCATTACCTCCTCTATCAATGCCTAGCAGATTACCATCTATAGAAATGAAAGCCTCTTCTAAGTATTTTGTTACCCTCTTGGCTTCCAGCTTACCTTCCGAGATACTATGTTCCCATTGTTTTAATAAAATATTTTTTCTAGTCTACTCCGAAATGGTAAACCTGGGAGTACTTCCTAATTCCCTGTTGTTTGTAGCTATCATAGAATTTTGAAAGGCGACTCGTGCTGATCCAACTTCTCTTTCTGTTATAACCCTAAAATGCACCATACAGGTTTACCTGGCATCAGGCCAACTCATGCCTCTTCCTAGCCAAAGCCATGCTGAACAAATCCTCAAAAAACCACTTAAAACAAGCAACCGGCGCCCTAACTTCTCACTGGGCGCGGGAGACCGCTTGCTGTCCTTTTACTACACACGGGCATCCGCGGGCTAGCCTAAAACAGCCCGCGGGCACCTAACAAAG
>SNQJ01S0045631.1:88787-103902 GCA_010110895.2 Picea sitchensis | reverse complement strand
TTCCATATTTGAAGAGATGGGTATCTAGGATGATCTGGGAGGTTTTCCAAGCCAAATTACGGCTCAAGAGGATCCCCAAACACTACAAAAGAAGAAAAAGCTAAAGGTTGTTGTAAAAACTTGGAAGAAACATATCAATTTACAATATAAATACAAGTTATTACAACAACAATAAAATCATCCCTTTAACAATTATTATACTAATGAAACAAGAGGGATAAACAATGACTTAATTTAGGGCTTTCATTAGAGAAAAAATTATCAAAAAATGAGCCTCTTAAGGAAATTATAAAATAATAAGTCATGTGTATGCCACATCACATTGCCATATAAGCTAGACTAATCTAGAATTATGAAATGAAAGTTAAAAATAATAAGAAGAAATTTAAATTAGTGTACATAAACAATAAATGGTAATAAATATCATTTAAAAAAAATTACTAATAATATGTAATATGAAAATAGTATAAATAATATATCATTAATATATGATAATAATAATTTATAGTATAATTACAATATAATAATCTACTATAGAATAATAATATAGAATATATAATATAATCATAATATAATATCAATTAATAACTATAATATTATAAATACTTAAGAAGGTAAATGTAATGTAACAATATTAGAAAAATTTGAAAATTTATAATATAATATAAATCTGGTGACGCTAGGGTTTCCGTAGTTAGGTTAGGCTTTCCTCAGTATGACTAGGAATTAGGGTTTCCACAGGATTGTCACCATAGACGAGACGATGTTGCGGTCAGGTGCATGGGACTAGAAATCTCCTATTTGGCATTCTCGTGGCGAGTGTGGTGTCCATGTCAGAACCTGTGGACTTCTCATGGGCCGATGAGGACGAATTATGGGCCAATGAAGGGCTCTTTCTGCCTAACGAAACTTATATATTGATGTATGATTTCATGAGCCATGTGGCAAAAGGGTTGTCACCAGTTATGAAGAACCTACCCCAGAATGAAGCGGTTGATCGACATATGGCCCCTGTCCCTAGTAGTGGATGTCCACTGGTCCCTCATCACGTGATGGACACACGACTTGGTGTGTGGCAACACATGGGAGGCCTTCCTCGGGAAGACTTCTCTCGCACATCACTCAAATCCTCACCAAAACCTTGGCTTGGAGACTCTTCGATAGTTTCACCTGTTAGGAATCCTCCACTGCGTGTGGGAGGTGTTGGTCGCAACCAAACTTCTGGTAACTATGCTCGTGCACACCATAATATTAAGAGTTGGAGAGTTAGGGTAGAAAAATCCAGTTGTGTTCTTGGCAGAGATGTTTCTATGGACCGAGTTTCAAGTTTAGCTGAGAAAGCATTAGTTGGAAAATTATACTATTCCAAAATGAGTAAACAACAACTATCGGACTAGATTTTATGACATTGGAAGCCTATCATAGGCTACTTCCATCGATTTAGCTTTTTGTCTAACCAGTGGATGGTCTTTCATTTTCTGTCTGAGGGTGACTTGTTAAGGGTTCTAGGCTCTCCATGGATTTTTGGTCGAGTCATATTAATGTTGAAAAGGTGGTGTTCGGGTTTTAACCCACTTTCTGAGAGCTTCACGAAAAGGTACCTATGGATGTTGTTGCCTGACTTTCCTATCGAGTTCTGGTCGAAAAAAATATTCAAATCCATTGCTCAGTCTATAGGAAATTTTATCTTCTTCAATGAGAAATCACTCCACTGGAGTAATAAATGATTAGCCTAGGTTTTAGTGGAATTTGAGCTTGACAGAGGATTTCCAGATGTTATAGATATCCATATCAGGGATACCCACCTCAGGAAACCTGTTGACTTCTGGAAGGAACCTTTCCGTTTCCATTCCTGTTGGAAACTTGGACAGCTTAAAACAAATTTCTCGTATTTAATGGAGCGCATTGTAGATCCAATGCAGCTCAAGGTGACAGAAGACCCAGTGGGAACTTCTGGTTTGGAGGTTTTTGATAAAATCTCATTCCTTGGTAAGATGCATCTCTTCTTTCCTTCTTTCTTCAACAAACTCTATCTTATGAGATTGATTATTTAAAAATTAATCAAATTTCGGTACTTGATATCTTCGGTGAATTTTGGAACCTTCTTATGAAGAAATTTGAAGAGCTTGGTGTGTGGTCTGGTTTAGGTACAAAAGGTGTGGGTCCTGTAAATAGTCCAGGATGCTCCCCTGGAGATTCACATCATATCCCTTCCCAAGGGGGTAATTTGGCTGAAGATGTCTCGACTAAGTTGGAGGGATTGCGTAAGCCTTTCTCTAATGATTTTTTACATCCCTATTCTGAATATGTAGGCCTTCCCTCCCCTTCTGTGGATTTGACAGTCCCTTCAGAACCCATAGATTTCAGATGTGCAATCTCGGAATGTCCTATATATCCGACGGGAGGTGAAAGTTGCACTAATGATTCCTTATTTAACAGTCCTTTGAATCTACAAACAAATATCATTAAGACCTTATCACCTACACTCATTTATATTTCCAACAACTCTCATAAGATCTTAACATCTCCAGACCATTCAAATGTGACCATCAACAAAAAAAAAACAAAAAAAATATCATCCTTGTATTCCTAAAAAGACCCCCGAGGAAACTATAGGTGGTCTGGCACATTTTGGAGAGTTTCCCTCTGGTAATTTGGAACCTGACAATTCTTTTGAGACTATTCACCCTGCTACCTTGAACCCTTTGTTGGATAGAAGTTCCTGACTGACCCTTAGATAAATCCAATCATCCTCTTTTGTTTCCTTATGATTATTTTCTCCTTCAATCTCTGTGGGTTTGGGGGACCCACCAAAATCGCTTCCCTCAAATGTCTCTTGAAACAGGTTAACCCAGATGTTGTCTTCTTACAAGAAACCTTGGTGGATGGTGAGAAGGAAAAAAGTTTATTTCTCCAATGTCTTTCATTGTGGAACTCTATCTCTACAGACCCAAATGGTTGTTCGGGTGGTTTATTGTCTGGGTGGAACCCAGCTTATGCTAAGATTTGTGCACTTGGCACCAATGCATGTATATTTCTGGAGGGGAGAATTAAAGACTCTACTAAAAAATCTAAAATTTCTTAACTTCTACGCTCCTTATAAATAAGGAGAAAGTTTATGGAAACCCCTTGTGGATTCTGGTTTATTGAGTGAAGAGGGCCTTATAGTTGGAGGTGATTTGAATTTTACCATTTCTTCCTGGGAGGTGTGTGGAAATTCAGATAGGAATGATCCTCTTGAAGATTACTTCTTGAATATCATCTAAGCTATTGGGTTAGTGGATATACAACCTAACCAAATGAAACCTACATGGAGAAATGGAAGAGCTGGTGCCACTGGAGTTGCGAAGAGATTGGATTGTTTTCTTATTAATGAAACCTTTCTTAGCATGCATTGTAAAATGAGATCATGGAACATAAACTCAACTATCTCAGATCATAACCTGATATGTTTACAGTGTGAGAATAATGTTCATAAATATGCTCCTCCCTTCAAATTTAATAGCACTTGGATTATTGATATAAGATTTTCTTCCCAAATTAGAACCATGTGGAAATCTATGGAGTATTGGTCTAATGGTTCTTCGATCCAACTGATGTGTGAAAAATTGAAGAAGTTAAAGAATGTTGTCGTCCTTTGGCAGCTTAACAAAAATATGCAAAATCATTCTGAGATATTATGTATTGGACAAAAAATGGTAGAGCTTTTTTAGAAATGTCCTTCACAAGTGTTCGCATTAGAAGAATTGAATCTTCTCATATCCCTTAAAAAAAAGGATAAGTTACTCAAAGCATAAGAGTCTACTTGGAGACTTAGACGTCGATCTATTTCGATTGAGAAGGGTGACAAAAATACAAAAAAAATCATAAATACACTACACAAAGGATATGTCAAAACACTATATGGGATATTGCAGATGATGATGGATGCATCAAGTCTTCTTAAAAAAATATAAAAGAGATTGTTTTTAAACATTTCCAATCACAATACAGTGCAATAGTGGTAGAGGATACTTGTAATCAGATTAGTGTCCTTAAGGATGTGCCCAGGTTTTTCAATGATGATGAAAGTGATGAGATAGGCAAGCCTGTCACTTTGGAGGAAGTTAAGGAAACAATTAATAAAATGCCAAAGGAAAAAATTCCTGGTCTAGATGGGTGGACATTGGAAATCTTCCAGGATTTATTTGACATTATGGGGGAGGATCTTCATAGGGAGGTTGAGGAATCCATATATTCAGGTCATATTCTGGGAGCTCTCAATGCTAGCTTCTTTTCCCTAATCCCTAAGGTGAGCAAGCCAGAAACTTTTAATGATTTTAGGCCCATTTCCCTATGTAATTTTGTGTATAAAGTAATCTCTAAAATCATTGCAAATTGGATGAAGGGCAAGTTGGATACAAGTATCTCATATGAGAAGTTTGGTTTCCTGAAAGATAGATTGATCAATGGTTTCCTCAAAGATGGTATATCATGCAGTAGGGATTGCCCAAGAGTGTTTACACACTGCAAAGACTAAGAAGGTAAACTCTATTATTCTTAAGTTGGACTTAAAGAAGGCATATGAAAAAGTAAGTTGGAAATTTCTTCGGATGATGTTAATTCAAATTTGATTAAAATGGGAAGTTACCCAGTGGATCATGGCATGTGTCTCTTCAGTCAATATGGTTGTGTTGATCAATGGCACACCTAGTGATTTTTTTAAGAGATATCAAGGTCTGGGACAGGGTTGTCCTCTTTCCCTCTTATTATTCATGTTGTTTGTCAAGTGCTTTGGCAGACTAATGCATAAGGTGGTGGAGGTAAGGAAGTTTCATGGTATCAAAGCGGCTACTGAGACTTTTATTTCCCACCTTTTCTTTGTTGACGACATTCTTATTTTAGGCATTGACGGTTTCGAGGACTGGATGGAGTTTTAAACAATTTTGTCTTGCCTCTGGTATGGAAGTTAATTTTCAAAATTCACGCTTCCTTGCACAAAATATTGACCCAGGGTTATTACATAGAATCCAAGAAGCATTCAATATATAGTTTTCTAGTATTGATGATGGAATGAAATATCTGGGTTTTTATTTAAAACCTAACAACTACAGGGTGTCAGATTGGAAATGGATGATCCAAAAGGTTGAGAAAAGGATTGGGAACTGGTCCTTCTGATGGCTCTCTATGGGAGGTATACTTATGTTAGCTATTTTTTTGTTACAAAGCCTCCCTTTGTATTGGCTTAGTCTCGTCAAGGTTCTTTCTTCCATACTTCATAGGATTCAACAACTCATTGAAAATTTTATTTGGAGAGGAGCTAGGAAAGATACAGGGTATCACTTAACAAAATGAAAAAACATCGCCAGGCCAAAAGATAATGGTGGATGGGGTATTCGAAATATATTTTGGTTCGCCCAGTCTTTGGCTGCCAAATCATGCTGGAGAGGCATTTTTTGTAAAGGTTTGTGGAATAGGGTTCTAAAAAATAAGTATTTGAAAGGTATAGACTTGACATCATGTCTATGTATTGAATAATATAAGTTTCATGTAGATTCTATCATCTGGAAACACTTTATGAATTCATTGCATGTTATTAAATGGTGGTTGGCTTGGTTGATTGGCAGTGGCAAGCAAGTCATTATTGGGTTAGATCCTTTCATCAGTAGTAATGATTCTTACAGACTCACAGGTCCTCTTATTAAACACCTCAATAAATCACATATCTTCTCTCTAGCTCAAACAACATTTCCATTTGAAGTTAGTCTTAAGCAAGAGTGGATTGAGGCTAATCATATTGGATTGACAGGTGAGTTGGCCACAAAATGGAAAAATTTCCTCTTAATGTTGAGGAGTAGTGGTATCACACTCAATGATTCAAGTGACAAGTTAGTATGGTCTTGGAACGGTGCCATGGGTACTGTTTCTGCTAATTTAGCATATCAGTCTATTTCCTTTATGAATCTTTTGGATGAAAATAAATGGTTGTATAAGGAAATCTGGAAAGTTAGGATACAAAGGAAGATTATTTGTTTTATGTGGTTGTGTCTGAAATATTATTTTTAACTGGTGCAAATTATAGGAAAAGAGGAGGGATTGGCCCTTCGCTTTGTAGCCTCTACCTCAGAGGTGAAGAGACGACTACACATTTCTTTGTGCATTGTATGACTTCTCAATAGACCATTTGGAAATAGGTCCTAAGTTATTTGAAATTCCTGGAAGCTTGGTATTGTTCTTATTTAGAAGATAATTTGGTTCTCTGGTTCACAAAATACCCAAAGATGTGGAATATTTCCTTTTTGGTGATATGGGGATTATGGAAATATAGGACCAAGATTTTATTTAAGAATATGCCCAGACAAGATTCTAGAATAGTCACTAATATTCTTCTTTCTATTTTAGAACTCAATGAGGCTTGTGAAGTGGGCAATATGGAAGTCATGTTCAATCCAATCTATTTTGATGATTCTCCTATAGGCTTATTTGATGGTGCTTCTATTGATGAAGTTTGTGGCATTGGTTTTTTTCTTAAGATTAACCTAGATCACTTATTCAGAGGACATTTTTCTGGTGGGAAAGGAAACAATATGAAAGCAGAAATTATGGGATTATGGGGTCTCCTTCACTTTGCAACAGGTTTATCCATAAACAAGATGATGTTTGTTGGGGATTCAAAGGTGGCTATTGATTGGATAAATGAAAAATCAAAATTTGAATCTGTTATATCTGGACACCTGGAAAGGAAAAATCAGAAGACTAAAAGACAGTTTTGAAGTGATAAAGTTTATGCATGTTCACAGGAAATATAACTCTGAAGCAGATTTTTTATCCAAAAAATCATTGAATTGTCCCACGAGATGGATTTTCTTCAAAGAATCTATAAAAGGAGTTATAGTCAAAGTAGATAAATATTTTATATTATGAAGACAGAAGCACTTTGAAAACTTAATAGTTCATAGAGGGAAACAGTTTGTTGTTAATGTAATGTTCCTCCTATATGTTTTTATGAAAGCACTAAATGTTATATTAGAATGTTGAACAATGGATCATGTTTAGAGAAGATAGATTTATTTTGACAAATTGTTAAGGGAACGATAGTTTCTTGATCCATATGTATATGTAAGTTTCACTTGATTCCTAATTGAATATCAGTAAATATATATATATATATATATATAATATGTTTCTAATATAATAATATAGAATATACTAAATTAACAAGTATAATATAATAATGATTATGAATGAATGTGACCCTAACAAATTTACAACATAATATAAATATCAGATTGGAAACGGTTAGCCTTATTTTATTACACTACAAACGTGAATGCTAACTTACTTGTAATACGAATTAATGATAGGAATGTATCCAGATGAAAAAGGTCAACGCTTTGAGGAAAATTATGCTAGAGATTATTAGTATAATATAAATTAAATTAATTAGTATAAAAAACTATATAACAATACAAATTAATAAATATATTAGAACTTTATAATTATTAATTATATATTATATATAATTATATAATATAATATTATGATGATGATTAATGTCTACTCAGATTAATTGGTTTATTGGATTTTAAGAAGGTAAGATATTACTTTGATTTCTTTAAAATTGTATTTATATGTTCAAAAAGCATTGAGATAAGTGTTCCAAGATCACCATAGTTTTGATGACTTAGGAGGTTAGGAAGGTTTATATTGAGGAAAATGTTTTTAAAATGGGATGTAATATGGGTATATGCATGGCAATCTAAGAGGAAGTGTTTTTCATCTTCTACATGCTTAGTGTCACAAAGATGACAGATTCTTTCATCCCATGGTGTTTTGGAAGTTGTTCAATGTCCAGTTTCACTATGTAGCTCATGAGAGTTTGTTCTTATTTTAGCAATGTTGATTTTCTTCTTTGCACTTCTCAAAACTAAGAGGTGTTGTTATTATAATAATATAATAATAACAATACATTATTAATAAATAATGGAAGTATATATTATTTTTGATATAATAGTAAATAAATGTTAATAGATGGTATACAATAAATAACGAAAGCACTAATAAAATAAAATATTGAGTATTGAGTATTTCAAATATATTGAACATATCCCAAGATAATCTCACCAATATCTCAACTAAGTTGAGGTGAACATATGGTTAAATATTATTCAACAGAAACATGCCACATAATCATCCTTGACTTTTATATGTCCAACTCAACGATTATTATTGACTCAATTATTTGAAATTCTATTGGTTATTGAATTTCCAATTCAGTAAGCATAGTTTTTCTTATAAGGTCCTTTTGCTCTTGCTCTTGTAACACCAAATGGGGATCTCACCTAATTATGTTTACCATTTACAATGTTCACATAAATTTAAATTTAAAGAACAATCAAGGATACCTTCAACCATACCTTTAGTATTCAAAGCACGAAGACTCTTCTCTTCAATATATCCCATTTTTTAATGCTATAGCATTGTCTTCTCTACAAAAAATAGTAGAATTTAAGACAGTTTCATCTCAAGAACAACAATACTATTACACTCATCAGTGATAGTTATTCTCAACAACTTAAACATAGTTCCAATATGAACTCCCCTCGGAAACAACATCATTGATTGAACCATCTTGCGTGTATCCTTTTCATATATAGTATGCACACATGCATCACTCATCTTACTCATGGATATCAATTTTTTTTAAAAACTTGTAATATTCAAAACACCATAAAGGGTTTTAATCCTTTCATGTTTAATAAATATCTAGACTCTTCCACCTCTTATGATTTTTATATCAAGTCATAGACGTCGCCTCCATTATACTTTTCATATTCACAAAACCACTCCCTGCAAGGAGTTATGTGAAAAGATGCATCTAAGTCGATCAACCACAGATCATGATCTAAATGTGTACCTGTATATGTCAAGTACACATATCCTCCTTCTTCCAAAGAGGTATTATCTTATGTGTAAGGAGCATCATCATATCCCTTTCTTTTATCAATTTTTTCTATCTACAATATTTCTTGTTACCACACAATCTAGCACCTTAGTGCAAATCCTTCACAAGGCACTAAGACTAGTGGAACATCGGAAGATGTCACCTAGGAAACAACTTCCCTATATTTAGTGAAAGAGTGAATCCAACACAAGGGAGGCTTCCCTAGTAGTTTCTGAGAATCCCTGGGAAAGAAATAATCAAATATAGGGTCTCCCGAGTAGCTACTCAATATACCACCAATAGAATAATGTAAATAATGTAAGGATAAGGTGGTGAGTAAAAGAAATTTATATATTTGAAGAGATGAGGATCTAGGTCAATCTAGGTGGATTTCCAAGTCAAATTAAGGGTTGAGAGGATCCCCAAACACTACAAAAGAAGAAAAATATAAAGGTTGTTGTAAAACTTGAAGGAACGATATCAATTTACATGAGGAATACAAGTTATTACAGTAGCAATAAAATCAACCCTTTAACAAGTAATATACGAATGAAACAAAAAGGTTAAATCATGAATAAAATTATAGATTTATTCATCAACAAAATCCGAAATTTAAGAGGCATATGATAGCCCTAAAACCGTGGACATCCAACCCTAGATGGTTGTAATAATAAATCAACAATGCAAACTAGGGCTTAAATTTTTTTATTAGGTCAATGACATGCATAAAATTCAAAATGTCTTAGTTTTTATAGCCGAAAATGAACAATTGATGTTATAAAATCCTAATTCAACCCTAAAATGGTAAAAAATGGAGTAAAATTCATATTTTAATGATTGACTATTGGTAGAGTGACTAGTACCTACTATAGTTTTGGGCATATGTGTTCAATTAAGGACCCATTTGAAGATATATGAATGGATCTAGGGTGATATCTAGATGTTGTCTAGTGCTAACCCTAGAAGATCCTCCTAGTATATCACTATATCTTTAAAGACATTTCAAGGGAAGGTTATTCACTAGTAACATTCCAATAGATTTAATAAGAAGGGTTTGTTCGAGAAAGATCCAAGAGAATGCTTAACCAACATTAGATAAGAAACATTACACTTACATACATTCATAAATAGAACCATAAGATAACAAGAGACCACTTACTCAAGAAATTTTTCATCCATCAAAACCCTACCAATGAACATCCATGAAGTAGCAAAGAATCCAAAAGCACTTCTTCTCCAAAAAGTCACTCTAATTAGTCATCCATAGCATTTTTCATAAGAGAGAATGTAGTAGTAGACAAGTAGTGATGAATCTCCACAAGTAGTAATGATTTACAAGTGATAAGTTCTTATCATAATTATATGAGAGATTTAACACCCTTCTCACACAATAGAATCCCTAAAAACATAAAATAATGCATTTATCTCTCACAAATCCTAGATATAAGAAAACAAGTCATAAAATGTACATGATACATGAGTGGATATGTCACTAAGATCCCCAACAATGCCTCCAATATGAAGTAGCTCAAACATTGAATCACCCCTCATAAATGTGCTCTAAAACTCACATGGGTGGCACGTGTGGCATGAATAAGTGGACAACTCACTCAAAGATTAGGTGTATGGGATCCAAAAGTGAAACGTTGTCATGAAGGGGTGCAACATTTCATCTCCAAGTGATGTGTCATCTCCTTGACAGGTGTGACGTCTCATCAAAATGTGTCATATCATCATCAAGAATCCCAACGTCTCCTCAAAAGGTGCAACATCCCATCAAGAGGTGTCAAATCATCATCAAAGTGAAATGTCCCATCATAAAAAATAGTCATGTCATAACCCATGTGTGCTAGGGTGTCTCGTCAAGGTAGCCATCTCATCAAAAGGCTCAACTTCCTCCTAGAAGTGTGGAACGACCTCTTTCAAGTGGTGAGGGTTACCTCCATGAAAGTGTGCTAGCAACCCCTCAATGTCCTCCAAAGGATTCAAGTGTCAATAAATCATGTGGATATGTGAAATCCATTATTCGAGGAGGGTCTCATGTAGTCCAATGCACCATGAATACCGGAGGCTGGGTACATAATTCAATCACAACATATAAAGTGAGTCATGTCAATACAAAATCCATTAAATACATCTCATCAACTATCCTCTTCAAACTTTACACTAGCTCACAAAGTTAAACAATTTGTCAAGTTTAGGTATGGGAGGATCATTATTACCCCCTATTAGGTGTTCTAGTACCCAAGATAAGAAGTATGTCATGATGAACCCATCAAGGAGTATGTGTAATGGCATGTAGTATGGTTTTGGGTTTACTTCATGGGTGGTTTTCCTTGCAAATTCACATAATATATTCATCCACATGAGCACCTTTGTAGAGGGAATGAATGAGGTACCCTTTCCTCAACAATGTATCTTTCCAAACCCCTATTTTTTATTTTCTAAATCCTTTTTTTAGGTATGCTTCCATTGAATAGGACTTGGGGTGATGGTTTCTTAGTGAGGGGGTAGAGTTCATGCTTCACTTTGTTTCTTGGTTTTTAGACTTTGTTTTTCTTTTTTGTTTCTTTTCTTTGCATTTTGAATTGGGGATTTTTCTCTTTCTATATCATTTTTTATATAAATATGCATCAACCTAGGGCATTCGATCCCCTTATTCTTATGGGATTATGAAGCATGAAAATTTTTGGGAAATATATAACAAAAACCCCAAAATAAAGGACAACATAGAAAGGGTAGATGGAATATGTTATGTATGGTAAGGGATATGGACACGTTACCTGTATTAAGGCCCCCTAGTAGTACAAATTTTCCCAACAGTAACAACAATTGAATATGATACGATGATGACCACCAAGGTGAAACAAGGAAAAAAGTATAAATTCAAAGCATCATGATTCATTATCTAATTCAACCCATGATCACCATTATCATGCAGGAAACATTGATATTATCACTCTATATAAAGTGTGAAAAAAATGTACCTCAATTTGTAATGCACCATGTCATATGAAGTGAGTGAGATGAGCATGTAATGGAAGACATCTATGGTAAACTATCAGTGGAGAGTTCAGAATCTCATCATTGGAACCGTTGTCTATAATGTGGATCATGGAAAAAATATCCTATAGTTACCCCTAGAAGTGAGGGGGTAGCATTTCTTATGATTCCCAACTTTAATGCATTTCTAACATTTCCTTCTAGATTGTCTCGGAGATTTAGATCTACCTCTATATTTAAATCTGTCCCTCGAAGACTTATTTTTATTTCTATCTATAGGGAGACCTCTCCCAAACAAGGCATCCTTTGTTTGACTATCCATTCTTTTCTATCTAATTTCTTCTGATAATAGAGATACAATCATGTCGTCAATATTTAATGTGGGTTTCATTACTCCCAATAACTACAACTAGGATATCCTATGAATCTAGAAAGGAACACAATGGATTAATGCACTTATCTTCTTTGGAAATTTTAATATCAATAGACAATCATTGAATTACCACTCCCAATATATACTTCTTGTATGTTCCTCTAGGATGGTGCTCCTTCCTCAAATGCACCATAAGAAAATCTCCATTTGAAAATAATGTATACCTTCATTGAGAAAATGTGTAATTGGTATACTCTATACTTTCTCCTTTAATGTATCTTGGATTTGGTTCATCTACTCTACAAATTCCTCCACGCAATTGCTCATCTTCATATCTTACAACATATCAATCTAACTCTCATATCCATCCCATATGTGATTCTAAATGGTGAGAATAGTATAGACTTAATAATATAGTTTTTATACGAACTCAATATGTGCCAAAACTGAAAGATTTGATTATTCCAACTTGTGTCCATCTAAGCACCTTGAGGTATTTCCAAGACTTCAATTCATGACCTTTTTTTATCCATCTACCTAGCATGATATGATTAACTAGATTCCATATTCATTTCACAACACCCTCTAAAAATGACTTAAAAATATTGTATCCTTTTCTAATGTGATCATCTTCTACAATCCATGAAGTCAAACTATCTCATTGAGAAAAAGATTCATCTAATAGCTTAAATAATCAGTCTTCCTATGAGGCTATTAATGTGTCATCTTCAAAAATATGTCAACCACAACATCACATCAAATCTATGTCATGTTTTTAATAGTCCAAGCACAAATTGCAATGTTATGTCTTCCTAGGGAATCTTTAGAATCAATAACAGTGTGTACAATCCTTTGTTTTGACTTACTCCTTTAGACATCTATCAATACATTTATCGACTTGACGAGAACTATGACCTCAAACTGAGAACTCTAGCCCTAAATACCCATATTTTTGCGTCAAAAATACCAAAATCAACCCCCAAATCAAATGAAAAGTGCTTCTACCTATAACACCTTTTTTGCAGGGGTTAAAATTACAATTTTGCAACCATGGCCTTAAAACCCATAGTATTGTTAAAAACAAATTTAAAATCAACTCCTAAATGGAAAAGTGGTGCTGTCAGTAACCTATTTTTTTTTAAATGTGTTGAACCTGCACATAATAGATCTAGCTAAACAATGATACACACATTTGCAGAGAGAATAGGAGAAAGAAGAAGCATGAGAGAAAGAATGGAAGAATTCACATTAACAGTATTCCACACTCAAAGAGTCAATAATTTACAATATATATAGGATACATGAGTAACTAATGAGCCATAGTGGTGGTATAGAGTGATCTCAACACACACCAGTAGTTACGGGAGTAAATTTCCACCTAGTCTAGTCTCTCAGGCGGTTACGGGAGTGAACTGCCATCTAGTTGAGTTAACTAGTCAACTAGTCTTCAGTTAACTGACAGAAAAGAGAGTAGTGAGGAGTTAACTCAGGAAATCAAGGGTAATGCGCCAGTCTAGTGATGATCCCAAGGAAAGTGTGCATTAGTTGGTGATGATCCCAATGTTGCATGGTGACAAAACCAATGCAGCATTTAAACTCAACTCAACTAGTCAAACTAATGTGTCAACTGAAAGAGAATATTCTCTAGGTGGAATATTCTCCCCTAAAATATAGGAGACTGGATAATGACCAATTATGACTAATAAACAAGGGAAAACCTTAGGAAAAATAAATCCTAGGTGTGTGTGAAGTAACTCCAAATTTTTTTCTTTATTATTTTTTTTCGGTGAGGCGAGGGGGGTGGATATTACAATTACAACTTGTTTAAAACTATGTCCAAAACAACCAATACCATTGCAACCAAAACCCTAAAAACAATCCCCAAATTAAAAAAAAAATGGGGCTAGACCAGTAGTACCTCCTTTTGGGGGGCTTAAAATTACAACATTTTTGAAACCGTAGCCTTAATAATTGATACCATTGCAACAAAAATCATATTCAACCCTGAATCAAAAAGTGGTGATAATAGTAGCACCACCTTTTTGGGCTTAAAATTACAACATTTTTGAAACCATGACCTAAAAAATGGTATTGGGCAAACAAAACAATAATATAAACCTTAAAATATCCAGTCCTTCGGGGTTAATTTTAAAAGAAGGAAACAAAAATATAGCAAAAACCCCCAATATATCTTTGATTATCTCTCACCTCAATTGAAAAAACAAAAAACATTAGAAAAATGAAAACAAAAACAAAAAACAAACAAAAAAAAAAAAACAAGGAAAAAGAAAAAATACAAAAAAAAAGAGAACAAAAGAAAACAAAAAATGAAAAAAAAAATATCATCTTTGATGTTGGGGTGTGCTTTCTGAAATCGTACCCTCTCCCCCCCTTTTGTCATTTCCTCTTCCCTCTCCCCTCTCTATTGTCGTCCTTTACGCACCCCTCTCCCTCCCCCTAATGTCCCCCTCCCTCCTCTCCACTCTATCTCCATGTCCTCCCCTTCCCCCAAGAAAGCATGATGGGTTTTGCTGCAAGAAGATAGGGAAGGGGAGGAAAGGAGGGAGGGAAATGAAGGGGAGATAGAGACGGGAGGAGAGGGGATATTAGAGATGGGGGGAATTCCCTAGGGAATTAGGGGAGGGAGTATTCAACTTGAATCAACATTGATTATCTCTAAAATCACCATTACTCCAATTTTTCTATTGGAGAAAAAAATTTCATTGCCATAAAAACATGTCATTAATAAAAGGTGTTGGAAGGGGGAGGGATTCCAAGAATCACTCTCACTCCCCAAATCATTTCTTTGACTCAAC
>SNQJ01S0045631.1:62694-83635 GCA_010110895.2 Picea sitchensis | reverse complement strand
GAGGTATTATGTGATGTTTCCCCACTAGATGTCTGTGATGTTCTCTTGGGCCAACCATATATGTGGAAGCACCATGTTGTTTATGAGTCTCAACCCCGCAGTGTCATTGTTAATTTGGGGGGTCATCTCTAAAAAATACCAGAGGTAGTTTTGATTGTTGTCCACCTAAAAAGTGCTACAAGGTAGTATTTCATACTGGAAAATTCATCTTCTTTACAATCTGTTCAAAAGGGGAATAGTAGGACACTACAACCACTACAGCTTCACCCCAAGCACCTTCTATCCAACAGAAGCAGGTCGACAAGGTTGCAAAAAAACGCAAAGAGTCCTTCTGCACACCCTCCTCTCATGTATCCCGACTTGTTGAATAGCTTTAGCTTCAACAGGTTCATGACAGACTTCCACAAATTGAGCAGCGCAACGTCTCTAGCAAGGCAAGCAGCTCACCAAGATCCAGATTCAGTAAACGTTTTTCCCTCTCCCCAGTGAACTCAATGCAATGGATACCATTGATTCCTAAGGAGGGAGGATTGATCTAAGTGGATATTAGTGGCAACCCACCTTTTCCGACTGGCTCAAAATAGTTTTCTGGCAAATTTAGCAATTTATTATTTTTAGCAGTTTTTAAATTCCGGGCCATTTTGAGTGCCCAAATGAAGGTTTTTCGATATCGAGGTTCTAAATGATATCCAAAGGAATTATTAAGCCCCCAAAATGAACCACCATGATTATCATATGCAAAAGTTACATCCCCGTGAATTTGATGTACTAACTTACCCAAACGGGGCCCACATGACTTTTGGTGCTTCATCTCCTAGCGTTGGGTTTTTGGATGTCTAGGGTTTTTGGCATTCCTGTTTATTGTAAAAAGGTCTTCAGAGCCTCATTGTAATGATCTTCTTGCGAATGCAAGTAGCCATCACATCTCTTCTCATAGATCAGCTGCCACCATTCTAGCGAGTCTTTCACTTTGTATTTTTACAGTCTCTGTACATTTCTTTCATTAATAGAAATCATGTATTACTATATCTCTGTGTTTATGGTTGCATCTCTTATATGTTTATGTTATATTATTGGATATATGTGATATCTCTATGCATTTCTTTATTATATCTCCACTCTCATTTCTGCCGAAAATAATTCGGATCAGTTGTATCAGAGCAGGCTTCTCTTGATCGTTTTTTTCAGTGCATGTCCCCGACGAGGTCTGAGTATAGAAAGTTGGGTCTTGAGCTTGTCTCTCTTGAAGACAATCACTCTCGTACACCCAAGAAACCCTCAATGGCGGAGGAAAAGAAAAACGACGGAGCAAATGATCCTATCAATTTGTTGCTTGAGCAAGCTCTCACGTGACAGAGGGACAAAATGATGGAGAATTTTGCCCATATCCTTCAACGCCTACCGATAGCATGAGGCGCATCTTCATCAAGCGGCCACTTTGGAGGCACCTCACCTTTCAAGGTACAATTTAATTTTGATATTCCTGTATTTGAAGGAGAAATAATTGCAGAAGCCCTAGAAAAATGGTTAACTCTCCTAGAAGGTTATTTATCTCTTCACAATTTTTCCAACAAAGAAAATATCATCTTCGCACTCCTTAAAGCTCTCCCTCATGTCAAACATTGGTGGAAAACTTATTGGCATCAAAGTTCCATAGAGGAGTCTGGAATATATGGGGCCGATCCCACTTGGGATTTTTTTGTGGATGCGATAAAGAAACAGTATTACCATGTTGGCAACTATGAGGACTAGTACATGAGATGGACCACACTATGGCAAGAGAGGGGCCAAGAAGTTCCGGATTTCACCAATACCTTCCATACCTTGCGCACTGAGCTGGGTATCAAAGACTCCGAGCGACATTTGGTTCTCAAATACCACGGGGCTCTACACAGATACATCTAGACTGAAATGGATTTTCTAGACATCTCATCACTCGATGTTGCTTATCGACATGTTGTTAAAATCGAGCAGAAATTTAAGCACCACAACAAATGGGAGTTTGGGTCTGCAAATCCGCAACAACCAAAGTATGATAAAGATGGCCCTAACAAACAGTCTCCCAAAAACCAATCCAAGACACAGGAAAAGAAGGGTCACAGGAAGACAAAGAAGGACACCAAAAAATGTTGCGAGTTCCACAAAATCCCCTGGCACAACATCGATGAATGTCGCTCAAAACAGTCATTGGTGGCCGAGGTCAAAAACAAAGATCCGAACCCTGATTTAGAATCTAATTCTGAAAATAATGGTAAAGGACATATCATTGACACGGACCCCACTGCTATTGCCGCGACCGTAGCAATTCAACCAGAAGAACCAACAGATCCTGAAGAGGGGGAGCACCTTTTTCATTCACAGATGTGGGTGAAGGAGACCCCGCTGCATTTTATTGTTGATAAAAAATCCAGAAGAACCTCATCTCAGCAAAGGTTGTCAAACAGATGGGATTGCCAACAACACCACACCCGCAACCATACAACATCGGGTGCCTTCGCCAAGGATGATATCTTTGTGTCAACCAGCAGTGTTGATTGTCATACGGCATCCAACCCTTCAAGGATGAGGTATTATGTGATGTTTCCCCACTGGATTTTTTTGATGTTCTCTTGGGCCAACCATATATGTGGAAGCACCATGTTGTTTATGAGTCTCGACCCCTTAGTGTCATTGTTACTTTGGGGGGTGATATCTACAAAATACCAGAGGTAGTTTCGACTATTGTTCCACCTAAAAATTTCCCCAAGGTAGTATCTCATACTGCAAAATTCAGCTTCTTCACAATCTGTTCAAAAGGGGAATAGAAGGACACTGCAACCACTACAGCTTCACCCCAAGCACCTTCTATCCAACAGAAGCAGGTCGATAAGGTTGAAACAAAGCGCAAAGATTATTTCTACACACCGTCCTCTCGTGTAGCCCAACTTGTTGAATAGCCTCAGCCTCAATAGGTTCATGACAGACTTCCACAAACTGAGCAGTGCGACGTCTCCAGCAGGGCAAGCAACTCACCAAGATGCAGATTCAGTAAAATATTTTCCCTCTCCCCCAGGAACTCAATGCAATGGAGACCATTTCTTCCTAAGGATAGAGGATTGATCCAAGTGGATATCGGTGGCCACCCACCTTTTTCGACTGGCACAAAACAGTTTTCTGGCAAATTTGGCAATTTACTATTTTTAGAAGTTTTTAACTTTCGGGGCCATTTTGAGGGCCCAAATGAAGGTTTTTTGAGATCGGGGTTCTCAATGATATCTGAAGACATGATTGAGCCCCCAAAATGAATCTCCTCGACGATATGTTTCCAACAAGCTATTATACGCCTAAAACAGAGATCGTATGCAAAAAGTTACAACCTCGAGAAGTTGATGTACTAACTTACCCAAACGGGCCCCACACGACTTTTGGCGCTTCATCTCCTAGGGTTAGGTTTTTGGATGTCTAGGGTTCTTGGAATTCTAGTTTATTGTAAAAAGGCCTTCAGAGCCTCATTGTAATGATCTTCTTGCAAATGCGAATAGCCGTCACATCTCTTCTCAGAGATAAGTTGCCACCATTCTAGCGAGTTTTTCACTCTATATTTTTACAGTCTCTGTACATTTATTTCATTAATAGAAATCATGTATTACTTTATCTTTGTGTTTATGTTTGCATCTTTGATATATTTATGTTATATTATTGGATATACACGATATCTCTGTGAATTTATTTATTATATCTCCGCTCTCATTTCTGCCAAAAATAATCTGGATCAGTGGTATCAGAGTAGGCTTCTCTTGATCATTTTTTTCAGTGCATGTCCCCGACGAGGTCCGAGTATAGAAAGTTGGGTCTCGATCTTGTCTCTCTTGAAGACAATCTCTCTCACACACCCAAGAAACCCTCAATGGTGGAGGAAAAGAAAAATGATGGAGCAGATGATCCTATCAATCTGTTGCTTGAGCAATCTCTCACGCGACAGAGGGACGAAATGATGGAGAATTTTGCCCACATCCTTCAACGCCTGCCAATAGCATCAGGTGCATATTCATCAAGTGGACACTTTGGAGGCACATCGCCTTTCAAGGTACAATTTAATTTTAATATTCTTGTATTTGAAGGACAAATAGATGCAGAAGCCTAGAAAAATGGTTAACTCTTCTAGAAGGTTATTTCTCTCTTCACAATTTTTTTGACAAACAAAAGATCACCTTCGCACTCCTTAAATCTCTCCCTCATGTCAAACATTGGTGGGAAAATTATTGGGAGAAAAGTTCCACAGTGGAGTCTAGAATATATGGGGTCGATCCCACTTGGGATTTTTTTGTGGATGCAGTAAAGGAACAGTATTACCTTGTTGGCAACTATGAGGACCAGTACATGAGATGGACCACACTGTGGCAAGAGAGAGGCCAAGAAGTTCTGAAGTTCACCAATACCTTCCATACCTTGCGCACCAATATGGGTATCAAAGACTCTGAGCAACATTTGGTTCTGAAATACCGCGGGGATCTACATAGATACATCTAGACTGAAATGGATTTTCTGGACATCTCATCACTTGATGTTGCTTATCGATATGTTGGTAAAATCAAGCATAAATTTAAGCACTAAAACAAATGGGAGTTCAGGTTAGCAAATCCGCAACAACCAAAGTATGATAAAGACGTCCATAACAAACAGTCTCCTGAAAACCAATCCAAGACACAGGAAAAGAAGGGTAACGGGAAGACAAATAAGGACACCGGAAAATGGTGCGAGTTCCACAAAAGCCCCTGGCACAACACCGATGAATGTCGCTCAAAACAGTCATTGATGGTTGAGATCAAAGACAAAGAGCCGAACCCTGATTCAGAATCTGATTCTGAAAATAATGGTAAAGGACAGATCATTGACGCGGACCCCACTACTATTGTCACGACCGCAGCAATTCAACCAGAAGAACCAATAGATCCTGAAGAGGGGGAACACCTTTTTCATTCACAGATGTGGGTGAAGGGGACCCTGCTCCATTTTATTGTTGATAGTGGAAGCCAAAAGAACCTCATCTCAGTAGAGGTCGTCAAACAGTTGGGATTGTCGATAACACCACACCCGTAGCCATACAACATTAGGTGGCTTCGCCAAGGACAATATCTTTGTGTCAGCCAGCAGTGTCGATTGTCATACGGCATCTAACCCTTCAAGGATGAGGTATTATGTGATGTTGCCCCACTGGATGTCTATGATGTTCTCTTGGGCCAACCATATATGTGGAAGCGTCATGTTGTTTGTTAGCTTTGGAAGTCACCCCTAGATTGCAGCAGGAGCAGAGCCTGACACCCATCAGTTTATGCCACAATTTGTTTAATGGGGTGATCGAATGGAAGTTAACTCAGAACGATGTGGTTCTAACTCCGAAACTAGGCTAGGAGTGCATGAGCAAGTGAGGTCTTAGATAACTTCAAACAGTGAGTTGTAGTAAGGTTGAGTAGGGGGAAGACTTGTATCAGAGAGATGCAAAGGTCTGTCATAAACATCAAGTTTCTGACAAACTGTAGGAGAAGGAATTTAAATGCAAGATCTTCTTGCATTCAAACGCAAAACACCGGAGAATACAATAATGCAACAATAAATCCTTTATCATAACATGATTGTAATAATTTGCATGAATCAGTCGTTCACGAACTCTCTCAGCATAAGATGAAAATTAGATGGAGTAAGAAAGACTGTCTCTCACAAAACAAGAAATCCCACATACAGATGCATAACCAGAGAACTAGAGTGTGTTAAAACTTTACAATTGAGAGCTTCGATCTACCATCGATAGATTACAAAATACAAATACTGAGTCTATATACTCAGAAAATTCACCTAACAGCGGTGTGCTCAGTCATCCAAGGCTTAGTGTTCCTTCAGCAGAATTCGGACAGATATCCTGCGTCAGACGCCATCTTAAGTGTGCATGGCTCCTGTAAGGGGAGTAGCTGAGCCATTAAGAGCCAAGTTAGAGTGTGCAGACCTCCTCTAGCTAATCGAGGACTCGGCATGGCTTCTTCGGAAAAATTGGTACACAGGACCCTCTCGAGTAGACCACTTGCCAGACTCTCCATACTCTACACTTAATGCATGAGGAGAGGTTTCAACCACCCCTTCTCGCCTTCATTTATTCCAAGCGAAAACTAGGACCGAGGTCGAATTAAATGGCGCATGAAGATCGCGATGATCCTTTCGGCGACTGGACTCGACGCCCTGGGCCCCTTTTACACAACTCTTTTTCTTTCCCAAATGACCACAGGCTATGACCTCGCGTTGACTCTCAAAGGCGCTTTCGGATTTCGTGAGTAGGAAGGAGTTACTCCTCGCTTATCACAATCACGATGGGCGAAACGCCGAGATGGTTTAATTGGGCACCACACGTCCCCTTAGATCTGACGGTTTTGAACTCACTCGGTGATGTTGTGGGCCTGATTCTTGGACGCTCTTGTCACCTCGCGCATCGGGAATATGAATGAGCTACTCCTTTCGCCTCGAAATTGCGATGGGAGAAAAGGAGAGGAGCCTAATCGCACGCCAGGTGTCTCCTGTGGATGGATGGCTGAGATTGCTTCTCGATACTATGGGCCCGACCTTGAGTGCTTTCGGCGCTTTCGGGGTTCGGGGCTTTGAGATGCAGAATGACACAGAACCCTTACCCTTTGAACTCGCGACTGTCGAAACACCGACGCGACTAGATCTCGCGCCACGTGTCCTTTGGATGGATGGTTGCTATCCTTTCCCACGCACAATCATGGGCTCTATCCATTGCGCTAATCCTGGCGCACCTCTGTTATCCGTGATTTCCCGCCAACCTTCGATCTACACTTATGGATGAATCTGGACCGTCGACCATATAATCTCGCCCGCTTGCTTGTTTGGAAGCCTGAAATGAGATTTTCCCGTGTTGTGCTCGGGCGTTTCTCCTGCAACTTGCAGACATGGATATCCCTACGCTGAAGACAAGAAATGTTACTAACATTAGGCTCCATAGGGTATAGAGTCGTCCCTGTGATGCTCTAAGGACTCATTTTGCAGTTCCAGTGCCTTGTTGTTGGGCTATGGAGTCATTTACTAAGCCGAAACAACAATAAAAAAAAATAACTAAAAGGACAATATTTACAAAACACAGGAGCCACCGAAGGCTCAGACGAAACATTTTTTAAGAAAATGCCCATTTACTGGGTTGTTGAAAACTTCTTCACCCTCCAAATCCTGCAACCTGTACGTGTTGTTTGAGAAAACTTCAGAGATTTTGAAGGGCCCGATCCATAGGGATTCAAATTTGTCGTGCTTTCCCTTGTCTTGCTTAGGAGCGTCCCATTTCAGTACCAGGTCCCCTATCTGGAACTCCTCCTTCTTGGCCTTCCTATCGAATACCTACTTGATTCTTTGTTGATGGTCCTAAATTCTGATCATTACCTGCTCTATGGTCTGTTGGACTTCTATCAACTGATGAATTCTTCGGATCATATCATTGGGCTCTTCTTGATATTCCTGGAAGAATTTCACTACGGGAACAGCCAGCTGAGAAGGGAGGATAGCTTATGCTCCGTAGACTAACTGGAAAGGGGAGATGCCTATAGATCTCTTTGTGGTCACCCGATCAGCCCATAGCGTGAATTTCAGCTTTGAGTTCCAAGCCCTTTTGTTATCCTCTAATAATATTTTGATGATCCTTGTTAGGATTTTGTTGGAGGATTCTGCTAAACCATTTCCCTGGGGATAGTATGGGGTGGAGTGAATCAGTTTGATCCCGAATTGTTCACAGAACTTGACTAACGGTTCAGCCTTAAAGGAGGTTGCGTTATCAATAACATTTTTTCTTGGGCAGCCGAATCTTACGATGAGGTCTTCCAGAAATCCAATGATTACCTTGTGGGAAGCGTTCCTGGTGGGGATAGCTTCAATCCACTTAGTAAAGAAGTATGTGGCAGTCAGGATCCATTTGTTCTACCCACTGGAAGCAGGGTGGATCTCTCCAATAAAATCTAGGCCCCATTGTTGGAAAGGTCCCGAAACAACTACAGGTTGTAAAGGCAGAGACTTGATCTATTGTTTTCCTGAAAATCTTTGGCATGGGATACAGGCTCTAACTCCTCTATGGACATCAGCGAATAAAGTGGGCCAGTAGTACCCAGCTCTGAGAATTTTGTGGGCTATGGTCTTCCAGGAATGGTTCCCTCCACATAGGTCGCTGTGAAATTCGACCATGATCCTGTCGGCCTCTTGTGGATCCATGCATTTTAAAAGCACCCCCAGGGGGTCTTTCCAGTACAAAATTTGATCGATAAGGCAGTATCTGACTTCCTTGAGCTTCATATCTCTTGCTTTGTTTCTTTGCAGGCCGTCTGGAGGCCGCAACTCTTGCAGAAAGTATATGGCATCCTTATACCAGGGACATCGAGCCAGTGGGGGCTCCCCTTGAGGGTCTATTTCAGGCAGTTGACCCTGCTGAATTCCTGAGCATTCGTTCATGAAACTTACCCCCAAATCTTGGCAATTGGCTTCAGCCAACAACTTGGCTAAGCCTTGACCTTTGATCAATTTGGTAGGTCTTATTTCCAAGTCAAATTCCAGGATCTTGGCTATCCATTTACTTCTCTTTCTGTCAATGTCGGGCTAGATAAGGATGTCCTTCACAGAGGCTGAAGGAACGTATGCGGTCACCTTTGAGTGAAAGACATAGACTCTGAAATCTTTGAGAGATTTCACTAAGGCATAGGCCTGTTTCTCCATGATTTCATACCTGACCTCTGCATCTCTTAATGCCTTTCTAAAGAAGGCGATGGGTTTCTCTCGTCCTTCCTCGTTTTTGTGCAACAAGACCGCTTCTATTGTATCAAAAGAAGCGAAAGAGAAGATTAAGAAATCTTTGGAATAGTCAGGACTGATTAGCACAGGTTCCTTAGTCAATGCCCTCTTTATTTGGACAAAATATTCCCTGGGTTCAGCGGTCCATTTCACTTCATTTCTCTTCTTGAGCATGGTTGTGATGTGTTTCACCAGCTCAGCAAAATTCGAGACGAATCTCCTCAGAAAATTAATCTTCCCCAAAAAGGCCTGAACTTCCTTCTTAGATCTGGGAAATGATAGGGTCTGAATTGCCTCCACTCTGCTAGGATCAATCCTCACTCCTTCTGCTGATACTATATGGCCTAATAGCTTCCCCTCCTGTGTAGCGAACGAAGATTTCTTGGGGTTTAGGGAAAGGCCAAACCTCCGACACTTCGAAAAAAAAATTCTCAGGTGACAGTAGTGCTCTTTGTCAGACCTGGAGAAGACTGTTATGTAATCTAGATAGATCACCACAAACTTATCTTTCTCTCCGATGAAGGCTATATCCATGGCCCGCTGAAATGTGGCCCCTGCATTCATTAGTCCAAATGGCATTTTGGCATACATGAATGTGCCCCAAGGAGTGGTGAAGGTTGTCTTTTCCCTATCCTCAGGCATGACCGATATCTGATTATAGCCAGAAAAACCATCGATCATGGAAATCCTAGATGCACCAGTTACCCTCTGCAATATGTGTTCCATGTTGGGTAGGGGATAATTGTCTTTCTTTGAGCTCCTGTTCAGGTTCCTGAAATTGACACAGAGCCTGATTTCTCCATTTTTCTTCCTTACCGGAACCAAATTGGCCACCCATTCAGAATATCTCAAGGGAATGATGATCTGGGCCTCTAACAACTTATTCACTTCTTTCTCCATGACAGGCAATAGCATGGGATTTATCTGTCTTAGCTTCTGCCTAAATGGCTTAGCCTCTTCCTTCAGTGGGATCTTGTGTTCGATGACGGATGTGTCATACGTCTTGAGGTCTTCGTATTTCCATGCAAACACATCGGCAAACTCCCTCAGCAACTCAGTGTATTCGGCCCTCTATTCTCTGGTCAAATTCCTTGACAGCTTGACAAACTTAGGCTCCTCCAGTGTACCAATGTTGCACTCGGTTGTGTCAACATATTCATCTGAAATCCTACCCTTTACTGCCACGTCATTCCCATCGAACAATATTTCTAAAGGAATAAGTCCTCTCGGAATGTGATTTCTAGGTAGCTGAATAATCTGGTGGTTAGCAATTTTATTTAAAAACACCTCAGGGTGAGGGTCACCTTTCGTGTCAGGATCATGATCAATGTGCAACGCGGAAAATTCATCAACAGATTGGAGAAATTTTTCAATTTCCAGATCATCTTCGAATACCTTCCAATGTTTGACATTGTCAGGTACAGAGGGCCTATATTTTACTTCAACATCAGATTTGACCATAAGCGGCAGAGGAACTTTGAGCAAACTAGCTGAGACAGCTAAGGAATCGGTTGAAGTATTTTCCCCCCTCAGAATGAAAGAAATGTTAAAATCCAAGAAGAAACTATCAATCAGGTCCCATACCTCATTTCTATAATTTCTGAGCTGGGGATTATTGGCACGATAGGCATTTCTGACTTGCTAGATAATCAACTCAACATCTCCAAATATGGCTATCTTGTTAATTCCCATTTACTTCGCAGCCCTCATTCCCAGGACAAGAGCTTCATACTCTGCCACATTATTGGTGGTTTCAAATTCCAGCTTGTATGACAGGGATATGGTCCCCTGATAAGGTGACACAAAAAACACTCCAGCACCAGCGCCTTCCCTGGAACAGGCTCCATCAAAAAACATTTTCCAGACGGGGGTGATGGAGGGAGGAAATTCATGAGGAGTGGTGGGCTGATTTCTGAGTTGAAGAGGAGGCTCAGGAGCATGGGTGAGTTGCAGTAAACTGGAACCTAAATCAGTGTCCAAGGAAAAAATGGGATGGTTGGTGGGATTAGCTTCATCACTGATTATATAGGCCAACTGGGCTTCCCTATATAGCCTCCTATGTTCTCCTTCGAACACTAGGATAGTAGCATATGTGAGGTCCATCTGCAAGGTTTCTCCTAGTCTTTTTATCCAAGACCTTGAAAACAACATACCGAACTTGGGGGGGACATCAGCCACTACAATATCCATGACCACACTTTTCATGGGCAATTGAAACAAGGTCATGACCAGGTCTTTGATAACCCTGAGACATTGAACTTTTCTGGAGTCAAAGGAATAGAGGTCATGATAGGCTCGGGTGACTTCTAGCCCTAATTATTCCATGACAGTCTTGGGCATGAGGTTATGAGAAGCCCCCGAATCCATCAAGCAGTTATGTAGCACCTTGTCATGTATATTCAAGGAAGTGTAGAAGGGAGGGGATGAGTCGTTTATGTCTTCTACCATAGAGCCTAGAATAACTGCAGGCTTTTCATCTTGCAAATTGATGGATTTTGTGGGAAGGTAGGAGACCTTAGACTGTAAAAGCTCAGAAAAGCGTTTCTTGAACCCTTTCATGTTTAATCAATTCGGTCAGGGGTACAGGGATTCTGATCTTTTGAATTTCATGCTCGAAATTAAAAGAAGATGTAAGCTTTGGGATTTCTCGTATTTTGGGAACATGACTCTGGACTATGGGAGAGAGGGGTTGGTGCTTCTTACCTCTATGACTGTCCACTACTTCATTAGTAGGTTTCTCTGCTCTAGGGAACTTCTCAAGGACATCAGGTGCTACAGTCCTTTTCCTGGACCTCAGATCATAACTGCCTTGGGTGCCACTAATCTTGTCTCCCTTACTCAGTTCATTTAGCTGACTGTCCATGAGAGACTCCTCATATGTTGATTGAGTAAGATGAGGAAAAGGAGGAGTGTCTCCAAAGCAATGGATTTCAGGATAAGGATAATATGTTTCCTCTTCTTCCCCTTTGGCCACAAATGTTTTTTGGAAAGGAGCTTGAATCTTTTGGTCTTCTCTGTCTCTTCCCCTCTCCCTTTGCACAGTCGGGGAATTAATATTGTTTGGCCTCCTGAAACCTCCTTTGTTTTCGGAGTTTTGGGGCCCCTTGTATGCTTACCTCCCCTACACCTTCATTCTCTCCATCTCTACAGACAGAGACTTCACCATCTTGGTCAGCTCATCCACTTGAGGGTGGGGCATCAATGGGCCAGAAGTTGAGGCTTCAGATCTTCCCTTTGTTTTGTCTACGTCGGCCTTACTTCTTAGTCTATTAGCTTCTAATACATTGGGTTCCACTTCTATGGCCGCATCTTGCATTTGAGCTGAGGTGGCTCTTCTTTCTCTCAGTAACAGACAGAAATCGGGGCCAAACGCACTATAATAAGAAATCTTGGCTGAGGCTTCTGAAGGGTTTATTTCGACAGGGATTTTGTTATACATATTATTAAATATTTTGGAGAAGTCGGAGACAGACTCTCCATCCATCTTTTTCAAATACCCGAGCTCTGTCATGTAATACATGAAATCCTTCCTATCGCCCCACTGCCTCAGGAAAGCACTATCCAGGGCTTTGATCCCAGCAACAGATCTGGGGGCCAATCCTCTAAACCACTTCCTCACCTTGCCATCCAAGCTCTGGATGAAGACTCTCATCTAGACATATTCATTTTCAATGTTCAGGTTATCTGCATAACTGTAGAAAGCATCCAAGTTCTCTTCCGCAGTTATGTCCCCTTCCCCGATAAACTTGGGCATATATTTCTAGTAATCTCCAGCAGGGAGGGGATTCATAGGATGGGGTAGGATTAAGGGAGCATATCTGGCAGCAACTATGGCATCCATTCTATTTAGAGGGGGATTAGCACCATCCATAGGAATGTTAGGTGGAGGAGAACTTGGAGGGGAAGGAGTTCATGAAGGGGATACTTGGAATGAGTTCCGAAGTGGAACGGGAAACAAAAGGGAATTTAAGGAGAAGGCTAACGAGCTCAAGTCAGAAGATGTTCCCTTTCGTGCAGGAGTGGTAACAATAACAAGAGGAGGAGTGGAGAAATATTCAGCGGTCTTAGGTCTATGCCAAAGTATATCTTTAGAGAAGAGGGGAGTGACAATGGTTTCTCTCTTCGATGCCAGACTAGGAGGGGAAAACTCAGCAGGAACACTCCCAAAATTGAGGAAACGGGACACCTCAGAAGGAGGTCGACCAAGAAGCGGAGAAAATGGAGCTCTTACAAAAGGGGATGGCGGGTTACCTATTTCGGCGATGGAAGCTTCTTCTTTAGGGACCTTTCCTTTTCTGAGAACCACCTCCGGATCCGTTTCAGGTGTAGCTAGAGGCAGTTGTGGATGAGACCGCGTGTGTCTACCTCTGAAAGCCACAATTAATACAGCAGGTTCGCCACAGTGGAGTCGCCAGGTGCACAATAGCAATCTTCAGAGGCTCTGATACCCGATGCACCTTCAGAATCAGAGGCTCAATGTCGTTCAATCCCAGGGAAAATTTTTAACTTCGTCCCCGGCAACGGCGCCAGAAATGTTAGCATTGGAAGTCACCCCTAGATTGCAACAGGAGAAGAGCTCGACACCCATCAGTTTATGTCACGATTTGTTTAATGGGGTGATTGAATGGAAGTGAGGTCTTAGATAACTTCAGACAATGAGTTGTAGTAAGGTTGAGTAGGGGGGAGACTTGTATCATAGAGATGCAAAGGTCTGTCATAAACATCAGGTTTCTAACAGACTATAGGAGAAGGCATCTAAACACAAGATCTTCTTGCATTCAAACGCAAAACACCGGAGAATACAATAAATCCTTTATCATAACATGATTGTAATAATTCGCACGAATCAGTTGTTCACGAACTCTCTCAACATACGATGAAAATTATATGGAGTAAGAAAGACTGTCTTTCATAAAACAATAAATCCCACATACAGATGCATAACCAGAGAACTAGAGTGTGTTAAAACTTGACAATCGAGAGCTTTGCTCTACCATCGATAGATTAAAAAATACAAAGACTGAGTCTATATACTCAGAAAATTCACCTAACAGTGGCGTGCTCAGTCATCCAAGGCTTAGTGTCCCTTCAACCAAATTCGGACAGATATCCTGCTTCAGACGCTATCTTAACTGCGCATGGATCCTGTAAGGGGAGTAGCTGAACCATTAAGAGCCAGGTTAGCGTGTGCAGACCTCCTCTGGCTAATCGAGGACTCGGCATGGCTTCTTCGGAAAAATCGGTACATAGGACCCTCTCGAGCAAACCGCTTGCCAGACTCTCCATACTTTACACTTAATGCATGAGGAGAGGTTTCAACCACCCCTTCTCGCCTTCATTTATTCCAAGCGAAAACCAGGACCGAGGTCGAATTAAATGGTGCATGGAGATCGCGATGATCCTTTCGGCGACTGGACTCGACGCCCTGGACCCATTTTACATAGCTCTTTTTCTTTCCCAAATGACCATGGGTTGTGACCTCGCGCTGACTCTCAAAGGCACTTTTGGATTTCGTGAGTAGGAAGGAGTTACTCCTCGCTTATCACAATCGTGATGGGCGAAACGTCGAGATGGTTTAATTGGGCACCACGCATCCCCTTAGATATGACAGTTTTGAACTCACTCGGTGATGTTGTGGGCCCGAGTCCTAGACGCTCCCAGCACCTCGTGCATCGAGAATATGAATGAGCTACTCCTTGCGCCTCGAAATTGCGATGGGTGAAAAGGAGAGGAGACTAATCGCGCACCAGGTGTCTCCTGTGGATGGACGACTGAGATTTCTTCTTGATACTATGGGCCCGACCTTGAGCGCTTTCGGCGCTTTCAGGGTTCGGGGCTTCGAGATGCAGAATGACACAGAACCCTTACAATTTGAACTCGCGACTGCCGAAACACCGACGCGACTGGATCTCGCGCCACGTTTCCTTTGGATGGATGGCTACTATCCTTTCCCACGCACAATCATGGGCGTTATCCATTGCGCTAATCCCGGCGCACCTCTGCTATCCATGATTTCCCGCAAACCTTCAATATTCCCTTATGGATGAATATGGACCGTCGACCATATAATCTCGCCTGCTTGCTTGTTTGGAAGCCTGAAATGAGATTTTCTCATGTTGTGCTCGGGCGTTTCTCTTGCAACTTGCAGACCTGGATATCCCTACGCCGAAGACAAGAAATGTTACTACCATTGTTTATGAGTCTCAACCCCACAGTGTCATTGTTACTTTGGGGGGTCATCTCTACAGAATACCAGAGCTAGTTCCAACTACTGTTCCACCTAAAACGTTCTGCAAGGTAGTATCTCACACTGCAAAATTCAGCTTTTTCACAATCTGTTCAAAAGGGGAACAGAAGGACACTGCAACCACTACAGCTTCGCCCCAAGCACCTTATATCCAACAGAAGCAGGTCGAAAAGGTTGCAACAAAGCGCAAAGATTCCTTATGCACATTGTCCTCTCATGTATCCCAACTTGTTGAATAGCCTCAGCCTCAACAGGTTCATGACAGACTTCCACAAACTGAGTAGCACGACATCTCCAGCAAGGCAAGGAGCTCACCAAGATGCAGATTCAGTAAATGCTTTTCCCTCTCCCCCGAGAAATCAATGCAATGGAGACCATTGATTACTAAGTAGGGAGGATTGATCTAGGTGGATATTGATGGACACCCACCTTTTCCAACTGGCTCAAAACAATTTTCTGGCAAATTTGGAAATTTACTATTTTTAGCAGTTTTTAACTTTCGGGGCCATTTTGAGGACCCAAATCAACGTTTTTCAAGATCAAGGTTCTTATTGATAGCTAAAAGCATTATTGAGCCCCCAAAATGAATCTCCTCAACGATACCTTTCCAACGAGCTATCATATGCCTAAAACGGAGATCCTATGCAAAAGTGACAACCCCGAGAAGTTGATGTACTAACTTACCCAAACGGGGCCCACATCAATTTTGGCGCTTCATCTCCTAGGGTTAGGTTTTTGGATGTCTAGGGTTTTTGGCATTCCTATTTATTGTAAAAAATCCTTCAGATCCCTAATGTAATTATCTTCTTGTGAATGCGAGTAGCCATCACATCTCTTCTCAGAGATAAGCTGCCACCATTATAACGAGTCTTTCGCTCTATATTTTTACAGTCTCTGTACATTTCTTTCATTGATAGAAATCATGTATTACTGTATCTCTGTGTTTATGGTTGCATCTCTGATATATTTTTGTTATATTATTGGATATACGTGATATCTATGTGCATTTATTTATTATATCTCCTCTCTCATTTCGTCCAAAGATAATCTGGATCAGAGAACCCCTCAGAGACGAGGTCTTCGATATTGACGTCGAGGAGGAATATGATAAACCTTGCAGAGGCGGTGATAGAGAAAGAGAATTTATGAGAGATTTGTAGGATTTTCCTTGTTGATATCATGGCTTGGCATGGGGGTGGAAAAAGTGATAAGAATGAATTCCTCTGAGCCTATGGTTGGGTGGAGAGGCTAACACCCACAGTCAGTTGGTCAGCTATCAACTGTAATAAATAAGTGTTTTGTTTACCCTATGCACTTAGATTGAAATGCATGTTTTGAATGTTTGAGTTTACTTATCTCTAAGTTAATTGGGTAATGTTATGTTATCTACTTTTGGAGTTATATGCATGTGCATGCATTTTATAGTTGTAGGAATGAACCTTTGATATTCCATAAGTTTCAATTTGTTTCTCTTCTATAATCTTAGTGCAAGGAATACACATATACCCGTCCAAGTATAAAATATCGAAGGAGAGACTCATGCACAGTATGCAGGTCCAACACTTAGTGAAGTGTTGAAAGGTTCTCAAGGTGAGCGAGTGCAAGGAGTGTGCAAGATACTTTTCTAAGTCTCAAGCTTAGGAAAGATAGCAATATTTAGGTCTCGAAAGGGAGGATTCTTTTATTTGGAGGATGAGCAAACAAGATCCATTCAGGAGGAACCAAAGTCTTTCACGACCATTGGGTCTGGAGAAGAAGGTTGAGTATAGCCCCTGGAATTCGATAAGGTTCCATATGACCCAGGGTTGTAAACCCCTCGCTAATCCTAAAAGGAGTGAAGCTACTCTGGCTTCAAAACTCTGGGAATTCAGAGCTCTGGGACATATGACTTCACAACCCTCGAAAACAGTCGAAGGTCGGAGTTGTGAATTGATGAGGGTCGTGGATATGGGAATCCACTGAGAATCACTCTCAATTGTTAGATCGAACTTAGTGAAGAGGTAGCACTAAGTACTTCAGCGAAGTCCCACTTCGGGAGAATAGAGGTGGTCTAATGACAAAAATCCCAAATGACAGAGTCGTGAAGTTAATCTAGACTGTTGAGAGTAGAGGGACGCGTGTCCACTAATCAATGACTATCCAGAAGTCTGGTTATCCAGTGGTATCGAAGTGTAAACACAATATCATGCAAGTTTCCCCGAAGCTCTGCAAGCCAAAGTAAATCCTGGTCGTGGACGCTAGGTGCACATGGTGATATATTGGGCATGGTTCAAAGTTCGAAACTCTAGGAGGAAGCTGGAAAGTACACGCAAAAACTCTCGAACATCGGAGTTGCGAAGTAACACAGATCGTTGATCTAAGGACCCTTTGGGATCCCTCTCAACCATCCATTCAACCAAGACAAAGGACTTATGTACAACACTTCGATGAAGTCCTACTCCGGGAGGAAAGGAGTGTGGAGCGGGTAGAAACCCCCAAATGCCAAAATTATGAATTAACATGAGTCATTGATTCATGGATCTACATGGATACACCTCGACCGTGGGATCTAAGGGGTATTGGGAGATAGATGGTGGGAACTTCGGACTTCAGAGCTCTAGGATTTTTGACAAGTAGGTGAATCTAGGAACCCCCAGAAGATGCTAGTCTCATATTGACTTGGCACGCCGACGTCACCTAGGGTGACATGGACCCCTATCCTGTATGCCACATGTCACCTTGATTTGTGCTTCTAACAGAACCTAAATTCCATTAGAATGTGACATGTGTAACCTCCTGACGAGGACATGTGTCACCACTGGCCTCTGTCGCATGTCATCCCCCTAGCGCATGTATGTTCGGCCAAAGTTTGGTGGAGTACCCGAGACTTCAACAGTTCAGGACTTGGGGAAGAATGGGAAGCTAGAACGTTGAGATTAAATCCTTCAAAGGGCCAGACCTATCTGTACCTGTCTCTTCATATACTGCAAAACCACGTGTAAGTGGGGACCCTTCGAAAGTCCAAGACTTTGGGACTTCAGAGGATTTGCACGAAGAACGGAAAAGAGGCGTTCAGTATTGAAGTGTCGAACATCGAACTCTCCCCTCACTTAAGTGTTCAATGAGGAATGAGCACCATCATGGGATTGGATGGTGTATGGACTTCCATCGTGGATGTAGGAACTTGGAGACGATACGTGTGAGCTGGATCCACGTGGGCACCACATGGCCTTTGACCAATGAGGCTCGCATAACTTCGGAAGGGCATAACTTTTGAACCATATCTTGGGTTGGAGCATGATGACAGTGGTTGGAAATATCTTGACAATTAGAAGCTCATGGAGATCCTGGAATTAGGATTTGAGATAGTTAAGGAAAATGGAATTATGATTCCCTATTTATAAAAAGAGTATTTAGGGGTTGGGTTTGTTACACTCGTGCTTTTATACACTCTACATCATCAATGTGAATATTCCATTGAAACCTCTAATGAAATTCCTATAAAAATTATGTTAGGGACCTAACTTCCCTAACCCCTTCATGTAGGTAGAATAATATATTTTCCATGTAATAAATACTGGAATTAGTTAATAAGGCCTACTTAATAATGTGAACAAGACTAATGTAAGAAGACTTAAAAGAAGCTTCTGCTCTAGAAATATCTTCCTCTAGAATGTTCTTTAGAAGATATGATTAGTATAAATAAGAGTAGGAGGCATGAAAAAGTCTTGTCTTGAGAATTATTGTAATAGAGAATTGCTTTCCTAGAAGTTTCCCCCTCAAAGAGGAAAGTGAACATTGCTTCCTAGCAATAAAGGTATCATTTTTGGTGTTGTGGTTCTCTACATTTTGTTTTTCTGCTGGGTACCTAACAAGTGGCATCAGGGAAATTTCTTTTGTGGAAACTATGGAAAATATTTTCCAAGGTAGAGATGTGTATTATCGGTGTCTTTAAAACACAGAGATTTGTCATTCAACATGTAAAACTATAGTGGGGAAGACTACATGCAGGAAATACAGACATTTTCATGGAGTTACTCGAAACAAATGTTTCACCTTGTTGGAAACCTATGTAACCCCTATCGGTTCCCTTCGAGTAGTACTACAACAAACAAAATTTGTACATGTCCATCACTCCCACATACTTTCAGGTATATCAGGAGTACCCTTGTTAGGGACTTAACCTCCCTAAACCTTCATGTAGGTAGAATAATTTATTTTCCATGTAACAAAGGCTGACATTAATTAATAAGCCCTATTTAATAATGTGAACAACTATAATGTAAGAAGACTTAATAGAAGCTTATGCTTCTAGAAAGATATTCCTCTAGACTATTCTTTAGAAGATAGAATTGGCATAAATAAGAGTAGGAGGCATGGGAAAGTCTTGTCTTGAGAAATCATTGTAATAGATCTCTTCTTTGCTGGAGGTTTCTCCCTCAAAGAGGCAAGTGAACTTGGATTTCTATCAATAAAGGTATCATTTTTGGTGTTGTGATTCTCTATATTTTGTTGTTCTATTGGTATTTGTTGCAATATTTTTTCTTTTTCTTATTATAATATATGTGGTACATTACAAGTGGTATCAGAGCACTTTCATCTATATAAACTATGGGAATTTAGTTTTTTAGGGTAGAGACGTGTACTCTTGACATCTTTAAAGCACAAAGATCTATCGCTTTGTGGGTAAAACTGTGTTTGGGGAAGAATACATGCAAGAAATACAGACGGTTTCAAGGGGTAACTTAGAAACAAATGTTTCACCTTATTAGAAACCTTTGTAACCCTTGTTGGTACCCCTTCGAGTAGTACCACATCAGACATAATTTGTACATGGCCATCACTCCCACATATCGTCGGGTATATCGAGAGTCCCCTCAGTCTCCTTAATGCAACTCTATTTCAGTTGATCAGATGCTTGACTACTATAGTGACACTGAGACAAATAGTTGGGAAGATACTCTCTAGTACATGGGTAATCGGGTAGTACATCTAATATTGCGGTCGAGCCTCCTTAGTTGGTTCCCTGAGATATTGGGGTGAGTACTCTTGTTCAACCTTGCACATATATCAGAGAGTTATAGCACAAGGTAAACCATTATCTATAGGAACCATGAAAACTCTAACCCTCGGGAATGGAATAGAACAGAGAAGGAATAGAAGAGATATATTGTCACCCAACCCCACCTCCTGCATTCTGGTTGTGAAATTCCTACACAAATTTTTGTGTTAATACTTTGGGCATTTTTTCACTACACGATTCTTTAGGACGGAGCATAACTCTGCAAAATTAAAAAAAAAAAGAGTATAGTGGTCCCACCAACACCCTTATTGGGGACCTATCCCATTGGATTCCTCTTGTCACCCTGATCATCATGGTACCTATTTTTTTAAGCCTTTTTTTCCCATGGACCCGACCCCCTTCCCAGTATCCTTATTTGGGACCTATCCCATTGGATTCCCATTTTCTCCCTAATCATCGTGGTACCTTTCACTTATAATTGTTTTTTTTCTATGGTCCCACACACCTTTCCTGACACCCTTATTTGACACCTATCCCATTGGATTTCCCTTGTCTCCTTGATAGTAGTGATACATATCACCTATCCACCTTTTTTCAGTGGACCCACTCCCCATCCCTGGCACTACACCCTTCCAAATGGCCACCACTCGCACCCAAGAAATGTAGACCGGAATCAAACAGAACAAAACCAATTTTTATCATTTCGAGGACCAATTCTGGACCCAATTTTCCAAAGTTGATGGTCGATTTGACACATTAGAGGGAAAATTTGACACCCTCACTGCCACTATCCACTAGTTGTTGAATTGATCCCAAGACCCGCCCTTCCCTAAACAACCCTCCCAAGTAGATGGTGTTGGCTCCTTCCATACTATGTCCTTTCA
>SNQJ01S0045631.1:17702-34450 GCA_010110895.2 Picea sitchensis | reverse complement strand
CTCTCACCTTTCTTCTCTTTTTTCTAGTTTAGAAAGTGCACTTTTTGCTTTGTTTGCTTATTAGATTTCGCTTGAAGTGTAAGAGGGGAAGTGGTATGGCCTCCCATCTTCTTCACGCCTTAGGTAGATTAGGACGTGGGCAGATCAAGCTTGTTTTTCCTTTTTTTTGTTGAGTTTTTTCTAGCTTGGCCGTGTGGTTTAGAAGGTGAGGGCACCTTCTCAACCCCACATGGATAGTGATTGCTTGTTTGTAGATCTAACTCATTTTTAGTTTGGTGTTCATTCTCTTGCTATCTCATATCTCTTGCTAAGTTATTTTCATAATAAGATTTAAGAAAGCAAACTCTAATAACTAAGATAAGATAACTAATTGAGAACCTACCTTGTTGGGTGAGAAACCCCAAAGAGGTAAGGGTAAGTGTTAAATCCTTATTTTCTCATGTTTTGTGATTGATCTAAGTTTCTTTAATGGTTTAAATGTTTATGCTTTAGATTAGATCTCACATCTCTTAAGCCCATTGGGAAACACACTTAAAATCTATCTTGCTTAGTTTGTTTACTTTCATTTCAAGCTCTTATTTTCTTTTAAGCACATATATCTTGATCTCATGCTTTAATTTCATGCTTTATAACTCTTATGATGCTTAATCAATTGGTGGTTTTTTTACTCATTGATTAATTTCTCTCAATAGCCACGTCTTGGGCTTGATTTATCTTGAAGTTTCCTTTAATGGTTTAACTTGGAAAACACATTAAGTTTTCTTTTCATCTCATGAGGCAAGTTGTTCTTGCCATTGATTCATGGTATCTAATCAAATAATATGATGTGCATGTGATCTAAATGTATCTATCTCTTTAAGCCTTGTAACTACTTTCTTTCTTATGTGTTGATTCACTTTATGGTTTAAGCTTTAACAACACATCTCTGACCATTTTCAGTTTTGGTCATCTCATTATTTTGCACTTTTTAAGTACCTTAAAACTCTCAAAATACTCTTGTAATCACCTAAAATTCTACCTAACTATTATATATACTTAATAGACTATTTTAGAGTACCTTATACCACCATCTCCACCATCTAAAACGGGTTTGAGGAAAACAACGGAGGGTAGTGGTAGGGGAATGTCACGTGGCGCTCCAGGTGGATGTCCTCTCCGGGAAGTACTCTTACTATCAGGGCTGACCGTGGAAGCTAGGGTGGGCCTCGTTGCCTTGCTATCTTGAGCACTCAGCAATTATTTGGCAATAGGAGGAGGAGGCTTTGGTGAAAGCCAAATAAACTTAAAATCCTTAAGAAAAGCCTAACTATTTAATCCCTTGGCTGCATTTAATAATATATGGGGGGTTTGACAGTAAAGAGTGTAGATTGTCTTCATTCCTTCATAGTAATTGTGCTTAATCTTGATAATATTGTTGATGAAGTAATATGTTGATGATCTAGTGTGAATGATGATGTGATTGATGCTTGAAGTCTTCTTTATCCTGCACACATTAAATATAATTGGTTAGATTGTAATTGTGATATATCATTCTTTTGTAAATCTTGTAAATGAATGTATATGATATTCTTTATTGAGTTATTCTTATTTGTAAATCTGTAACTTATAATTGTGTTCATAACTTGTAATTATTTTGTAATCAACCACCCATTAACATAGTTGACCCCTTGCCCAATTTCTAGGCACTAGTCTTAGTTGACCTAGGGAAAGGACTTGTTTGTCATGATAACCCTTGCATATTGCATGGTTTCCTTAGCATTTTAGGATTAGAATCCCATCTAACCTTAAGAAATTAAAATTAACTCCTAGAATCTAACTTAATTCATCTACTAACTAAGGTCTACCCCCTTTGGCTTCCCTAGGAGTTAGCCTAGACGGAAGAGGTTCTGGTCAAAGTGACAGCGTGGGCTGTGAACCTAGGCATTGTGCCTCCAAGGAAAAACTAAGTGAGTCAAACTCAAGCTCATGTTTGCAAGTGTGTATAAGGACGGAAACATCTTTGGCACCGTTGTCGGGGATTGAGTTATTCATCCTTGGTTTTTACGACTTAACTTTTTAAGAACTAATAATTATTTGAGCTTGCATTGGTTAGCTTTGTGTGATTCTTTTCCAAGTGGTGAATCCATTGAACAAATCTATCAAGTATACTGCAAGGAGCAATCCTTGTTGGCTTCTTGAAATTCTTGGTGAAGAAGCACTCAGTGATGTCCAATTCTTGTTCCAAACTTAATAAATTAACTTTTGTTTTTCTTCTTGTTTTTTCCTTGTTTGATGCTCTTATTTGTCTGAAATGAACTTGGTCATCTGGTGACTCCACTTTTAAATGATCTGACAAGGTATTTTGTAAGAAGGAATTCCTGGCTTGTTTTGCTTCATCCTTGAACTTGGAAGAGTTTGTGGGTGAAGCTTGCTAGTCCTTCTTCTTGTTGGATCCTTGGTAATCTTGGGTCCCGGTCCTTTTCTTTAGACCTTTGTTTAAATGATCTAGTTAGAAATGGATGGTTTTCATGATCCTATTGATTTTTCAGGAATTGTTGGTTACCCTCATGATATATCTGAAGATGTTATTGATAACGTTCCTAACTATAATAATTGCGATGATGCTAGTACTCACATCACGGCCTTCACTAAATGTATTGATGAATGGTGTGATCCGCCTATTTATGAGGATGTTCTTATGCAGTTGTTTGTCATGACTCTCGCTAGTGAGTGGACTTATAATTGGTTTCATGATTCACCTGATAAGAAGTTCAAGACCATACAGGGTTTGTTGCATTCCTTTTTGGAATATTTTGGGCATGATCGGAGTGAAGTTTACGATGAATTAGTTGATGATTTTATGGAAACATGGAAGAGGAAAAATCTTCTATCTTTTAAAACAATCAATTCAGACATAGACGTTGATTCTCCACCAGATCCCATTGAGGAGCTTAATGAAATAATTCAGAACGTGCAACTTTCCCAGGAAAAACAGTGTGAAGCCATGAATGAACAATTTGTGGCCCTAGAAGACCAATTGGAGGTCATGGAAGATGATTTTACAGAAACTTATATTGAATATCCGGACCCCCTTGAGCTTGAGTTTAACAGTAAAAAAGATGAAGAAATTCATTGGGATATTCCGGATGAATCCATGGATGATCCAATCATTCATTTTGAGGAGATAAAGGAGTTTGAGTTTGAAAATGTTGAATATCTAGATGATTCAAATCCCCACCCTCCTCCCGAGGAACCAATCATTTTGAAGGGTAACTTTGAAAATCTTGAAGAAAATAGTATGATGGTTCATGTGGTATGTTCTTTTCCAACTTCTCAACCAGAAGATGAGTTAATGCAGAATTATGTGGAAATGGAAGGCAACATCAGTTTAACAATGTCATATCATTATGAGTATTGGTTGGCCTCCCACCTTGACAGTCATGAGAAGCAAAGTATTTATAATTTACATTGCTTGTCATGTTCCAGTGTTTGGTTGAAAGGAAGGAGGAGCATGGTACTTGGCTGGTTCTTCCTCACAAAAAGTTCCAAGTTGATAAAACTTGGGAAGGGGTCTTTTGTGAGTCATCTTGAACTAGGATGCTTCAGAAACTTGTGGCAGCATTTCACCCATTGCATGGGTGGTTGTAACGTATCTCTAAGACTTCCTTGTATTTTTAATTATGTATTATTTGATTCATTATGTCAATATGTACTTAGATATTTTTAATTTTTTTTCGGTATCATAGATTTCATTTGTTGTAAATTATGATGTTGTACTTTACTTATTTCATTTTGTAAATGTTGTATATATCATTCATTGGTTTAATCATGTATAAATGTATTCTAATGTTGGTTTTTGGTGTGCACTCCAGTGAGCACTCTATTTTGTAGGTACTGGATTCTTGTATGCTCTCCGTCTCGAAGTGAGAAGATCGAACACACATCCCCATGTGGAGCCAGATGTTGACCGCCCATTTAGCACCGGTGGTCAACTCATGTGCCATGAAAATATGCATCGTCGGATGCCATGATTGTCGAACACTGTTGGTTCTACAGGGTTGTGTTTGGCCCAAGCACTTATTTTTGTAATTGGAATTTTTGCACCCTTGCGTGGGTTAATAATGTAATAGGTTTGCATGAGTCATGTCTAGGTCAGTTACCTTGGGATCGGTTCACTGGGAGAGTTCCTTTCACTGAGGGTTTTTTATCCTCAAGTTATCAATGGGCTTTTCAACCTTAATGATTTCCCTTGAGTTTTTCCCTCACACTTTACATATGTCCTCCAAAGTGGTGAACGACGTTCTAGTGGGCTTATAATTTGGTAACTATATAGGCAATTCATTGTAAATGACCATGCAAGACATCATAGAAAGTTTTACGGAATTCCGTCGAGTCTAGGTTAGTTTTTTTTAATCAATTAATTTTTAATTAAATTTCCCTAAGTTTGGAGGTTTAATTATTTTTGAGCAATAATTGTAAAAAATGAATGCTTGGACTTTTGATAGGGGTATTTGTGCTCAAAAGAAATGGAATATCACCCCCTACATCCATGGACCAATTTTCAGCTCGGTCGGACAACTTTAGCCATGGGTTAGTCCACCTGGAGTGTCAGTCAGTGTAAAACAACAATTTTAATTGCTAAAGTCCAAACATGGAAAAAATGTAAATTGTAATAATGAGTTTAGAGGATGTAAAATGATGGAATAAAGGTTAGAGAGAGACCCCCTAAGCATAACATAACCCTCCCAACCTTTTCCAACCTATTCTAACCCCTTACCCACCTTCTACACTCAAAAATCACGCCCCTCTAAGGGGATTGACGTTTTTCCTTGGTGGAGGTTGTTGTGACTTATGTGGGGCCCCCTATCATGAGTTATGACTCCCTTTAACCCCCACATCACCTCCTAGGGTGATCCCACTCCTTTCTTCTCATTAATTCTCCTTCATTCCTTCATTTTCACCCTTTTTTTGCCCCCTCCAAGAGGAGTTACGCCCCCCTCTTCTTGAAATTCCACAAATGATTTTTTAAAAATTATTTAAGACCTCTCACTTTCCCTGGAATCAATCCCAAGGCCTCCCACACCTCTCTTCTTCATCCCAACACCTCCTACATTTTTCTACACCATAGATCTAGTTTTCAAACTCTAGATGGTGTGTCCTAGCCTTGAGATCTACTCATTTGCTTGGTGGTGGACACTTGGCTTAGATCCAAGAGAGGTAGGTTTGTCTCTCCAAGTATAAATGGATCTATTTTCTCTCTCCCAACTCACCATATCTTGAGCTATTGTTATGCTACTTGATTTATAACTCTCTCTCTCTCTCTCTCATCTCATTCATTTTCATGTCATTCTAGCTCTTAGGTTTTGGAGTATTCCTCTCCAAGATCTATTTATTTTGGTAATAAAGTTCAAGAAGCTTTGGAGGACAACAAGTGGGTAATGTGTATGCTTGCTTATCTTATGCATATGGAGGTAACCTTGTGTATTTTCTTTGTTGAATCTTGCAATATTAGATCTTGAATAAAGTGTTATTTGAGTAGGGTAGATGGTGTGTATGACCTTTTATCTTATGAATCTTATTGCATAACCTAAATTGAGGTGTCGTTCATGTTATTTGCTCTGACATTCTATCTAGTATATGTTTGATCTATAAGGAGGATTGCAGGTTAGCTTCCAAGGTTTCATTGGGAAGACCTTCTAGAAGGGAAGGGTCTCTTGAATCCATACATACTTCAGCCATCTTGATTATTGCCTTGCTCTATATATGCTATACATCCATCTCATTTTTCATCTAGCATCAATTGTTTAAATAGGTCAATAATATCTCAAAATTTTATCTTATCTTGTGGAAGGTCCTTGTCCCGAAAGGGCAAGGTTTTTCTTGACTTTGCTTGGTTGTATGTAGCCATCCTAACAAGGATATCTTGTTGTTATAACAGGTATATCATATTTGATAGGAGGCTCTTGGCTTCCCCAAAAAGACACATACAACACTCAACAACCCCTTGGGGGACTTGGTAGCTATCTCTCACCTTTCTTCTCTTTTTTCTAGTTTAGAAAGTGCACTTTTTGATTTGTTTGCTTGTTAGATTTCGCTTGAAGTGTAAGAGGGGAAGTGGTACGGCCTCCCATTTTATTCAAGCCTTGGGTAGATTAGGACGTGGGCAGATCAAGTTTGTTTTTCCTTTTTTTTGTTGAGTTTTTCCTAGTTTGGTCGTGTGGTTTAGAAGGTGAGGGCACCTTCTCAACCCCACGTGGGTAGTGATTGTTTGTTTGTACATCTAACTCATTTTTAGTTTGTTTTTCATTCTCTTGCTATCTCATATCTCTTGCTAAGTTATTTTCATAATAAGATTTAAGAAAACAAACTCTAATAACTAAGATAAGATAACTAATTGAGAACCTACCTAGTACAAACTCTAATAACTAAGATAAGATAACTAATTGAGAACCTACCTAGTTGGGTGAGAAACCCCAAAGAGGTAAGGGTAAGTGTTAAACTCTATTTTCTCATGCCATGTGATTGATCTAAGTTGCTTTAATGGTTTAAATGTTTATGCTTAGATCAGATCTCACATCTCTCTAGCTCATTGGGCAATACACTTAAAATCTATCTTGCTTAGTTTGTTTACTTTCATTTCAAGCTCTTATTTTCTTTTAAGCACATATATCTTGATCTCATGCTTTAATTTCATGCTTTATAACTCTTATGATGCTTAATCAATTGGTGGTTGCTTTACTCATTGGTTTAATATCTTAATAGCCATGTCTTGAGCTTGATTTATCTTGAAGTTTCATTTAATGGTTTAACTTTGCAAACACATTAAGTTTTCTTTTCTTCTCATGAGGCAAGTTGTTTTTGCCATTGATTCATGGTATCTAATCAAATAACATGATGTGCATGTGATCTAAATGTATCTATCTCTTAAGCCTTATATCTTTACTTTCTTTCTTGTGTGTTGATTCACTTTATGGTTTAAGCTTTAACAACACATCTCTGACCATTTTCAGTTTCGGCCATCTCATTATTTTGCACTTTTTAAGTACCTTAAAACTCTCAAAACACTCTTGTAATCACCTAAAAGTATACCTAACTATTATATATACTTAATAGACTATTTTAGGGTACCTTAGACCACCATCTCCACCATCTAAAACGGGTTTGAGGAAAACAACGGAGGGTAGTGGCAGGGGACTGTCACGTGGCGCTCCAGGGGGGTGTCCTCTTCGGGAAGTACTCTTACTATCAGGGTTGACCGTGGAAGCTAGGGTGGACCTCGTTGCCTTACTATCTTGAGCATCTGGCAGTTATTTGGCAACAGGAGGAGGCGGCTTTGGTGAAAGCCAAATAAACTTAAAATCCTTAAGAAAAGCCTAACTATTTAATCCCTTGGCCGCATTTAATAATATTTTGGGGGTTTGACAGTAAAGAGTGTAGATTGTCTTCATTCCTTCATAGTAATTGTGCTTAATCTTGATAATCTTGTTGATGAAGTAATATGTTGATGATCTAGTGTGAATGATGATGTGATTGATGCTTGAAGTCTTATTTATCCTGCACAGATTAAACATAATTGGTTAGATTGTAATTGTGATATATCATTCTTTTGTAAATCTTGTAAATGAATGTATATGATATTCTTTATTGAGTTATTCTTATTTGTAAATCCGTAACTTATAATTTTGTTCATAACTTGTAATTCTTTTGTAATCAACCACCCATTAACATAGTTGTCCCCTTGCCCAATTTCTAGGCACTAGTCTTAGTTGACCTAGGGAAAGGACTTGCTTGTCATGCTAACCCTTGCATATTGCATGGGTGCCTTCGCATTTTAGGATTAGAATCCCCTCTAACCTTAAGAAATTAAAATTAACTCCTAGAATCTAACTTAATTCATCTAGTAACTAAGGTCTACCCCGTTTGGTTTCCCTAGGAGTTAGCCTAGACAGAAGAGGTTCCGGTCAAAGTGACAGTGTGGGCTATGAACCTAGGCATTGTGCCTCCAAGGACACACTAAGTGAGCCGAAATCAATCTCATGTTTGCAAGTGTGTATAAGGACAACAACAACAGGTTCTTATCATTTTTATCTTATTTTCCATCTTAGTTTTGCTTAACCTAATACTTTATCTTAATTTCTTACATTATTTTTCCCTCTATGTTTCTCAACACTTCATCATTGATTCTTAACTATTTCATCTATTTAATTCCTTTTCCTTTTATTATTTAATCTTTATATGTGTTTTCCAATAACTTCGTCCCCCTCCCTTTATGTATTCTTAATTTAATACTTGCTTCAATACTTTGACATTATCTTCCTAATTATAAATGATTATATTAAGTATTCAATCTTTATTGCTTACCCAAATTCTCAACAACTTCTCGATTATCTTTAATTTTAGTTTTACCTAGTAGCAACAAGTAACTTCAATTGACTCTTTCCCTTTCTCTATTATTCACCTAAATTCTCACAACCTCATTATCGCTTCCTTATTCTTTCACTTTTGTAACTTTATCTCCTCCTTATGATCGTAATTTTCAATTTTATTTAATTTATCATTCTATTTCATTTTATTTTAATATTCTTAATTTCACTCCAATTTAATCTTTTATGTTTTAATACTTCATCATCAATCTATGACTTTTTATTTTAAGAATGCATCTCCTTAATACTTTATCCTATCACTATTTAATTATATATTTCTAACAACCTAGATCCCCTCCCTTTATCTTAATTTAATATTCTTTTTGTGTAAACAAAAAGAGGGAAAATCCTATTAAAAACCTTTAAAATACAAAAAGCCACATGGAAACAGTCTGCCAACTATTCCGCCAAATTAGTGGAAACCGAAACAGATGGAAGACTATGATGTCATTGTCAAAAATGTCAATCCACCATCTTCCCTACCAAACGAGAACCAGGGCAAGTGGCAGATTTGAGTATGTGCACCACTAGGCTAAGAAATAATGAAAATTAAACTGGAAATTAACAGTCAAACTATAAAACATGGACATGAACATGAAAGTAAAATTGTTATGTAGCAGCGCAAGGAGCTGAACTGAAATCCAATCAATTGAGTTACCCATTTTCACATGAAGTTGTGTCGCTTGGGTCACCGTTGAGGGGGTCATTCCTAGGCTGGAGCACAAACGGCCTGGCACAGGTCGGACACCTTTGGGTTGTTGGTGCATTCGAGTAACCCTCATACTACATATCAATTCTCTTATGCATGAGGGTGTCACGATGAATTTGGTTGGCCATATGGCTTCTGAGCTCAAACAGGAGCAGTAACTGCTCCGGATGAAAGAAGGGTGGTGGTTCTTGGCTGAAATACGGGATTGTCATGAGTGGTGGTGGCGCGAGGACTAGGCCACCCTCCACCTCCAAACCACAAACTTTTGTCACCTCGCTTGAGTCCTCCTGTTCCACATTCTTGTCTTTCATTGTCCCAAGCCTCTCCTCCTTCTCGTGCTCCTTTGTTGTCGCCACCTCGCTTGAATCTTTGAAATGAGTGGTTTCCTCGAGGTCGAGGTGGGGGAATTCCTCCTCAATTATGCAATTATTTTCTTCCCTAGCCTCTAACTCGGGATGGAATGTGCCTGGAGCACTAGTGCCTATCTGGAATCACCTCCTCCACATACACCATCGGCAATGTCTTGACCTTCTCCCTTCCCTGAGTGTGAGCTATGGACAAGGATTGCTCCAGCCGTTGCACCCTCCTCTATCTGGCGGCGAAACTATGTCAGGCAAGGCCACGACGTGGCCTGCCTCTTTCCCTAGGCATGGAGGAGCAAGGGAGGGTGCCAATGAGCAAGGTGAGAGTGATGGGAGCCTTCTAGTAGCTGCACCAGTGCTCAGAGCTACCGGGTTGGTGGAGCGCCAAGGTGAAATGGTTCCAATTTTCATTTCACAGGATTATAACGCAAAGGTTCGACATGATCACTGCATCAAAATTCCCCTATCCATTGTATCTCATGACCGTCATTTTGCTCGTGCGAGGGAACTGGCCTTCGCTACTTGATGGGAATTTATGGCTTCCTTCCATTTAATGGTGAGGGGAAGGGAGATGACCTGCCATATTAATTAATAATGGTTGAGGTCTGTGGTTGGCTACGTGGCCTCCCTAAGCTTCGTGGCACCCCATCCGAGGTTGGATAGTCATTCCTGGCCAAGTCCAAGCATCGGTCTGAAAGATCAGAGTGGGGATAGGTTTGTGCATTCTAGTGAATCAACTCCATTATGGAAGCCACCCCTCCATTTGCCAGACAATCAGCTACTTTGTTTTCCTCCCTTTTCACATGTGAGGGGATGATGTTGATGTTGGACTGTAAGAGGAATCCAAACTCTTCTAGGAGTCATGAATTCTCCAACTGGGAGATACTTCCAGGGGGCGTGCCCCATGAATAATTTTGGTTATGAGCTTAATGATGATTTGGGAATCCCCCTCCACAATGATATTGTTTAGGTGGTGGTTTGTTTATGTCTTGATTCCTATGAGGAGACTCCAGAGCTCAAAAACATTGTTTGTAGTGAAACCGAGATAGTCTGCTACATGGTAGAGGATTTTCCCTTCTGATTTTCTGAGGACCGCACCAAATCCTGTCAGGCCAGAATTCCCTTTTGACACTCCATCAAAGTTTAGTTTAATGAAACCCATTGGTGGGGGGGACCAGGTGCTTGGGTTTCTGGTTGATCGATTGGCCACAGGGCTTTGTATTGTGCTGGTAAGATTGAGTTTCCAAGTTTGAAGGATATGAGTTTCGCCCGTGCTGCACTTTAGGTCCTCTTGGGACCACTACCCACTCTTAATTGTTTCCCTAATCAGGTTCATGATTATTTCCCACGTTGCATTGGGGGGGAAGTAGTCGATCGAAAGATCCTTTTGCTTCTTTCCTTCCAGATTTTCCACATGATGAAGCCCAGTCGAAGCTGCCAAATGCGATCTCGGATTGGGTTTTGATAGGAGATCGAATCCCAATTTTCCATAGTGTTGATGATGTTGTCCATGTTCCTGTTGGAGCGACGCATTTTTGTTTGAATCCCCAAATCCCAAATTTTCTCAATGTAGTGGAAATGGTTGAATAGATGTTCCATCATTTCTTCATGTTGCTGATAGAGGGAAAAGATGGAGGGGCCTATGAAACTGGATTTCCTAATATTGTCCCAGGTGAGGATGCGGTTTTGGACTGTGAGCCATAAGAAGATGGACACCTTTGGCCAGAGTTTTGGATTCTAGATCTTTCCCCAGATGCTCTCCTTGGATTGTTCCTGGTAGTTCCCCTGTAGGTAGTAGTCTTATCTGACCGAAAAGTTGTCGGTTGTGGAGTGCCCCCATCTGAGAATGTTCAGGCCTTCTCTGATGGAAATTTTATGTTGATTTGCACAAGATTTCCAGGCCCGTAGATCCATCTCCATTGGAAGGTGAAGTTCATGTGGTTTTGTCTTCCAATTGTGCCATGGTCGGTACCCATCATTCATTCTCCATAGATCATTTACCCACTGGAAGTCCTTGGGATGCATTAGTTGTCATAGGGGGGGAGTTCTTCAAGAGTGACTAAAGGTGGTTGTTGTTTCCAAGAGTCTTGCCAGAACAGTGAGTGTTCCCTTATTTCTGATTCCCATAAAGCATGCTTCTGAATTAGTTGTTTGTTGCTCCAAGTCGTGTTCCATATATTGGATCCCTGAATCTAATCGTTGAATCTGATTAGCTTCTCTTCTCTGGTGGAGGGAGAATATTTATTTTTCCAATTTTTTTCCCAGAGTTTTGTGGGGTGCTTGAGCCAATGCCACCACAATTTTCCCCCCATCACTTGATTTAATTTCCCTGGGTCCCTAAGCCCTAGGCCCCCTAAATATTTAGGTTTGCATATATTTTCCCAACCTACTAGAGCCCACTTCTTGTTTGGGTGATGCTCGTGCCATAAGAAGCAATGTTGAATATTCCTAATGGCTCGGATGACAGACTGGGGGGGTTGTTAATGCTATACAGAGGTAGGTTAGCAAGGCTTGAACAGACTTTAGGAGCACCAGTCTGGCTACAAGATTAAGAGGTTTGAAGGTCTAGTTGTTGAGTCTATTGGAGATGGAGAGTAGCAGGTTGTCCCAGGAGATGTTGTAAGTGACCTCTCCTGTGAGCGGAATGCCTAGATAATTGGACGGAAGGGAGCTCTTGGGTATGCCCAGGAAGCGGGAGATATGATTTTGGATAGCCAGAAGAAGTAGAGCTTAGATTTTTCAAGGTTTAATTCCATTCCTAAAGCATCAACAAAATCAATGAGGATAGAATTGAGCTTAATGGCTTCCCGGGTAGTCGGAGTGTTCAACAGGATGGTATCATCGACAAACTGGTTGTGAGAGGGGGTTGGATGGACATTGTGCAGAGGTAGGACTTTAAGGGAGCCTTTTATAACAGATCCTTTGAGGTAGCGGCCTAGGCCTTCCGCCATTATGACAAAGAGGAAGGGGGAGAGGGGGTCCCCTTGTTAGATTCCTATGGTGGGAGAGAAGGGTTGGGAAGGCACACCATTAACAAGGATAGAGAAAAAGGATGAAGAGGTGAGCCTCATAATCCAGGCTACCTAGTGATTGTCGAAACCAAAGGCTTCGATGAGGGAGCGCATGTACTTCCAACTGATTCTGTCAAAATATTTAGAGAGGTCGAGTTTGATGAGCATACCTGGGGTCTTTGGCATTTTTCAATGAGTGGATAACCTCATAAGCTAGGATAATGTTGTCCATGATTTCCCTGCCTTCCACTTAGCCTACCTTCTCTTTGGAGATGATAAAAGAAAGAATTGGCTTGAGACACATGGCTATGACCTTTGTGATGATTTTGTAGATGACATTAAAGAGAGCTATCGGTCTGTATTGTTTGGGATGCATGACCCTTTCCTCCTTGGGGATGAGCGTGAGGAAGGTGGAATTGAAGGCTGAGAGGACTTGTTTTGAGGTTCTTGATTCCTCCACCACCTGCTAGACTTATTCTCTAATCATTGGCCAACAGTAGTAGAAGAAGTTCGTCGTGAAGCCATCTGGACCGAGAGCTTTACCTGGGGAAATTTTTGTGACAGCTTGATCGACTTCCTCTTGAGTGATGGGCCTCGTGAGGGATTCATTATGTTCCTAGGTGACTAGGGAGGGTATGTTCCTGGTGATTTCGTTGATCGTTGGCATTATGTCATCGTTGGATTCGGTTAGGAGGTCTTTGTAGCAGTTGGTTAGTTCTTCTGCTATTCTGTTATGTTCCCTGATAGGATTACCCTGAGCGTCCTCCAGCTAGGTTATTTTGTTGATGTATCTACGATGAACCATGGATCGGTGAAATAATTTGGTGTTTTTTTCACCCTCTTTGAGCCATTATACCCTGGATTTCTGTCGTCGGAGTATTTCCTCATGTTCCTTCCTTTCTTCCAATTTTGCCAAAAGCGGATAATCTTCCTTCATTAAGTTTGTCATTTTATTCCCTGATATAAAGGTCTTTTGCATGATTTCCAATCACTTCTCGATTTCTTGCATTCTTTGTAGGATGTTCCCAAAGACATTTTTATTCTAGTATTTTAGTTGTGACTTAAAAAATTTGAGCCACTGTTGGAATTTGTACATGTAGGTGCCATGTTCTATTTCTTCTTGCTTCCACCGGGAAATTGAGAGTTGATGGAAGTCATGGTGAGAGAGCCAGAATTTCTCAAATCTGAAGGGCTTGAGTTTGGGCATCGCTCCTACATCCAGACAAAGCGATAAGGGCCAATGATCCGAGCCTGTTTTTGGTAGGATATTGGCCTCAATGGCAGGATCTTCCAGTAGCAGAGCTTCTAAAATGAGGAAGCGGTCTAGCCGGCAAGCTACATGTTGATGTCCATATCTGCGATTGGACCAGGTGAAAATGCCATTCCTAGTTTCTATATCTACTAGGTTTGGTTGGTCTATGAGGGCTCGAAACTTACCGTTGTCTTGGTCAAGCCTTTTGGTGCCTCATGTATTTTCCTCCAGTGTCAGGATAATGTTGAAGTCGCCTCCTAGCAGCCAGTTGGGCAAGCTCAGCAGTGATTTGATAGTAGTTATTCGTTTCAAGAAAATATCTTTGTCCTGGGTGCTCTGGGGTCTATAAGTATTTGTGATATCACATTCCTTGGTAGATCCTATGGCTTTGAAGTGGGTCGTGATTATGCCCATAGTGGAGAAGGATGTGTCTATGATGACTGTTGCGGGATTCCATAATATCGCCAGACCGCCTGTCGCCCCATTGGAGACAGTGTGAAGGGAGTCGCAACCTCTCCAACAGCGCTGAAAGATGACCTATGCTTCTTCTCCAACACATTTTGTCTCCTGCAAGAGAAGGATATCCAGATTCTCAACACATATGCAGTCTTGAAGAGTCCTCGGCTTGGATCTTCCATTGACCCCTCTAATATTCTAAGTTATTATCTTCATCATGATGAGCTGGGAGGTGGATGGAGGTATCCCTCTATGAGCCTTTGGACCTGGCCCGAGTTGAGCATAAAGTTCCCTACTTCCTTGATAAGTTGTTGGGATGATTTGCGTCCCCATCTTTTATTTTCCCGGGGGGTCCATTTTGGTTCAATAGTTGGGTATAAGGATATACCTAGTCGTGAGGTGGATCCTGTGGTGGATTCAATGAACACCTTGTGAACCTTTCTAAGTTGTTCCACTGGAATTGTTTGCAGATCCTTTCAGTTGAGGGCTTCCTCCAGTTTTTCGAGATCTATGTCCACCAGATCTTGCTCATCCAGTTGCATGAGAGTATCCCCACTTTCATCTGGCTTATCCCCTAGGTAATATTCTTTTCCTTTTTCAGATTGGTGTGAGGCTTTACTTTTTTCTTTCTTCTGGCTGTCATTCTTGTGCGGGTCTCCTACCTCTTCTTCTTCTGGAAGTTGGTTAAGAATGTCGTAAGAGTTATTTGTGGGTATTTTCATAGTGTTGTCTTGATTATGCTTTATGGTTGGGTGTCGTTTCCTGTCTATGACCGTGGTGAAGCCGTCCTTTTTCTTTCCCTCTCCGTATTTAGGGATCTGGGCATTCAAGGGGAAATCCCTAAAGAGGTGGTCATGCTCGTGACACCTCCTGTAGCGGAAGGGAATATGCCCATAATCCATTGCTTGGTTTCAGTCTCCATCCTGATACTCCATGGTTACTAAGCCTGGTAGAGCTTTTGAGATATCCATGTAAACACAGATCCGGGCATAAGAGGTGTATTTTCTTTGTTTTGTGGCTTCTGAGGATTTAACATATCGACCCACTGTATTCCCTATACCCATGATTATTTCCTCCAGGTAGAATTCCTGCGACAGGGACTAAAACCCGATCCACACTGGAGCCATTCTAAAATCCTCCTTATCTGGACCGAAGCGGTTCGTCTAGGATCGAAGGAATATCCCTACTGAGTTGTAGAAGTATGGCCCATTATCAAAAAAATTATCCTTGTCTTCCAGGTTCTAAAGGATGACCGTGAAGAACCTCTTGGAGCTGAATTGAAATTTGTAATCTCCTTTGGGGTTCCACCAGTCTTTGATCCATCTCAAGAGATATCGTTCTGAAGGCCAAAGACCCAAGAAATTGCCTATGAAGGTGTGATCCCGCATGAACTGAGTGTGTTCCCCAACCCTGGTTGAGCTTATGAGATATCCTAGAGGTTTATCAGATTGGGGAATGCATTTTCCTGGTTCCCATCCTCGAGATGCCTTTAGATGAGACGTGCTTGGCTCCACATCCATTACTTTGTTGAGTCCCTGCTCTTTGGCCATGAGCTTCTCTCATGTGCGGTGGCGGTTCAAAAGAAGGCCTCTTGGCCCGCATTCCATCTCTGTCATTCATTGTTACATGCCTATACAAGGGGGGTTGAAACCCCCCCCCCCTCTGGACTCATCCTGATCTTTCAGCTGCGAGGTACCTATTCGTACCGACGTGATTCATGCAACCATTTCGTCTGCAGGAGGAGTGAATCATACAAGGTTTTGCTAGGGTTTCAGAAGGCTTTTCCTCGAGTTCATTGTCGTGCATCTATCTTAATTTAATACTTTATTTAATACTTTCACATTAATTTATTTTGTTTATATTACTTCTTCAATCTCTATTGTTTACCTAAACTCTTAATAATCTCAATACTATTTTATTATTTTAAATTGCAATGGTTAATTTCAATTTATCAACGGTAAAAATTTATCTCCTTTATATACAAACCTCAACACTGGTGAACTATCAACTCTTTTGTCCCTGATAATGGGTGGAGTGTCCACTCGAAACTTTAGACATTTCAAAACTCCACACACAATTTTGATCCAGAAGACTTTCTAGCTTTAATTTTTATTTTTTAAAATGAGATTGTTTTAATTTAACTTTTTAATAATTCTTTAATTATTTCTTTATTTTTTTTAGTTTTGTTTTTATTTTAATTTTTTGTTTGTATTTTATTTGTTCTTTTTAAATTTGTATTTTTTTTCTTTTATTTTTTTTATTGGGTTTTATTTTTAATTTTTATTTTTAATTTTTTCAATTTTCTTTCTTAAATTTGTTTTTGTTTTTATAAATTTATTTTATTTGGTCTAATTTTTCTTAAACTTTCAACTTTTTGTTCTTTTTAATTTGCTTTTAGGGTTATGTTTTATGTGTGGCTTTTGTTTTTTCCTTTCTATAAAATTTGTTTTTTAGATTTTTTTTTTAAGTTTTTTTGTTGTATAATTGTTTTTAAAGGGTGTTAATTTTTTAAAGTACCTTTTTCATTTTTTTAAAGGTTTTTTTATTTTATTTTTT
>SNQJ01S0045630.1:49289-71718 GCA_010110895.2 Picea sitchensis | reverse complement strand
CATTCAATGTTGTTCTTACAAGATCACTGTCAGCTATGGCTTCCCCCACAGCTCCAAGATCATCCCTCACCTGTGTCAATCTAGTAAGAAATGTGACCAAATTTTTAGCCTTAGTCATTTTTATGCTTTTTAGTTTTTCCCTCAAAACCATCTTCTAGTTCTCATTTGTACTCTGGTACAGTTTAGTCAAAGACTCCCACATCTTATAGGCATGTGTCTTCCCCATCAAGTGAGGAATCAAATGATCCTTGATATCATCAAGAATAAATCTCTTAGCCTTGATACTCTTCTTAGTATAGGCTACAAGAAGAGTAGCATCAGTGGGTACCACAACAGGATGAGTAGTGGTATTCCCCACAATGTCCCACAACTCGTTCTCTTGCAAAAGAAAGATCATCCTCTCCTTCCAAGCACCAAAATTTGTGGCCCCATCAAGTGTGTCCTCAACTCTCAAACCAATAGCCATGACTCTTTTTCTGCTGAAAATCAAAAATTCAAAAATATGCCCTGTGAAGTGTCTACTGTCCCAACTTTTTGTCTGCTGAAAACTCTGCATCTCTTCAACTCAGCTCTGATACCATGTTAAAATTTCAGACCCCAACCCAGTTTCAGTCTCGCTGATTTTTCAGCCAAAGTTAAATGCCCAAACCCAGTTTCAGCACAGTTTCAGCATATAAAAAAACTTACCAGAAAATAAACTTCAGAACTAAAACATGAGGATTCTGAACATTGTTTTCAATGCAGAAATAAAATATCAGCAGTATGCAAAACTCAGAAAATTTAGACACAAGAATTTTTGGTCTAACTTCGACCCTGAAAAAACCACAAGGGGAAAACCAGTGAGAGAGGGATTTTTATTATTTATGGGCTTCTGAGAAATTCTTTTACAGCATATTCATCTTCAGAAATTTACACAAACTTATCTGGACTTCCTATAGCTTTGCTCCTCGATTTCTTAACCAGAAGTCCGTACAACTATATCGTTGTCCCAACAATTAATGTTGTATGGACTGTCCTTGAAATGTGTGACAAATATCTGTTGCATCTGTATGAAATACCCAATAATGCAATACCTTGAAAATAGTGCCGAATACATAGAAAAATGTGCCCAGAATTTACTATGGTACGACCCTCGATTTCTATGCAGGTTCGTATGCACTGTACAGACTTTTCTCACCCAGAAAAAATGTGACCAACAACCTCCTCAATTTTTGTACTTGAAAATGATGTACAATAGCCTTGGAAAGCATGCCAATACTCCCAGAAAATCATGTTTCTTTTCTCCTCGAAATCTGTGCACATTAATGGCTGTACGACCCTTCAAATCCATATTGTACGGACTGATATTTATTGTTGTCTGCTTTCTCGAAATCTACGCCTACTGTTTTCCTTGGGATGCATGCTCTCCTCTTGTAAATGATGTCTCTTTTCTCCAGCTCGACCTCCCTCTCTTGCTCTCTCTTGTTCTCTCAACAAGAATGCTTGAACTACCCAAGAATGGGTGCGCCCTCTTTCCCTAATCAATCTCATGAGGGAAGGTGAGGGGTTTTCTAATCTAACGGTTGAGATTATATTAGATGAGTGGTTGAGATTAGGTGTCTCTTCACTCACCCTCACTTTAGTCATAAAGTTATCTTTTAATTTGTATCTCACAAATTAATTGACTAGGACCCACATTAGGCACTTTCTCCCCCTTAGGCACCTAGGGAAGAGAAACACTTGCCTTGGTACTTTATTTTAATTAAAAATTTAATAGGAAGATCCCGCAAGAAGTCTAGAGGTGTCTCCTGTTAGACAACAAAGAAGGAAACAAGAGGTAGATAGTTTGCAAGGAGAGTTGAGGAAATCAAGCCACCTTCCTTCGATGGTGAAAGAGAAAGGGAAGATGATGTCGAAGCATGGTTGCTTGGACTCCGGAGATATTTTCAGTTTCATAACTATTCATCAAATCTGGAAGCTAGGATTTCCACCTACCATTTACTCGCAAAATCTGCAATGTGGTGGGACCAACTGAAGCAAGTGGAACATGTTAATGAAAGTAGGATCACTTGGAAGCAGTTCAAGAAGTACTTCCAGAAGGAGTATCTCTGAGAGAATTTCTATGAAAATAAAATGTAGGAGTTCTTTGAACTCAGGTTGGGAAGAATGACTATGGTAGAGTATGAGAAGATTTTCTTTGGATTGTTAAAGTATGTCAGGTTCATTGGTGATTACTAAGTGAAAATACAGAGATTTCTAAGTGGACTGCCAGCCTTTTATAAGGAAAAGATCAAGTATGATGAGCCCAAGACCTTGACTGAATCCATCAGGAAGGATAAATACCTGTATGAGCAAGGCCAGGGAAGAGAATCTCTGTAGAAATATTAGAAGGACAAGAAGAATGAGAAGTCCGATCAGAGGAGGAAAGGAGTCAAACCTTCAATAAGAATAAGCCTAATAGAAATCAGCAAGATCAGTATGCTAAGAGGGATTTAAAGAAATAAGATTCCTTGGGATAAAAGGAAATACCACCAATCCAATGTTGGGGATGCAAGGAAGATCACCTGTACAAGGATTTCCCACACAGAAAGGACAAAGTGAAGACTGTGCACAACATTCAACAGGCTACAATAGTTGAAGATATGGGAAGAATCTATGCAACTTTAGATGATTGACAAGCAGAGTACCGGTCCAATATGATCGAGGTGGAAGGTAAGATCATAAATCACTCTGTTTCTATTTTGATTGATTCAGGAGAAATTCATTGTTACATTGATCCTAAGATAGTGGATAGATTACATTTGGAGAAAAGTAAACTTGGAAAATAAAGTTTGTTTCAGTTAGCCACTAGAACCAAAAGAAGAATCCATAACATGGTCAGAAGTTGTTCCATAAGTATTAATGGAATGAATACTAGTATTGATCTAAATTTAATACCATTGAGGTCTTATGATATTCTGATTGGAATGGATTGGTTGGACAAGCATCATGTTGTCCTAGATTTTCATAACAAGACATTTACATCTCTTGATGGAAATGGAAAACAGAGCACTATGAAAGGAGTTCCAAGACCCATCTCTATAAGGGAGATTTCATCCTTACAACTAAAAGGATGTTTTAGGAAATGATGTCAATTGTATGCAACTCATGTGGGAAAGCCAAAAAATACAAAGGGGCCAAGCCTCACATATTCCTCGGTACTACAGGAATTTGAAGATGTATTCCAAGAAATACCGGAATTTCCACCAAGAAGGGAGATAGATTTCTCAATCGATTTAGTGCCAGGCACCTCCCCGGTGTCAAAAACACCTTACAGAATGAGCCCACCAAGGTTAAAAGAATTACAAATGCAGTTGGAGGAATTGTTGAAGAAAAGGTACATACGTCCAAGTGTTTCACCTTGTGGAGCACCAGTACTTTTTGTCAAAAAGAAAGATGGAACCTTGAGGTTGTGTATTGACTTTCGACAACTGAACATGTGCACTATAAAGAACAAGTATCCTCTACCCTGAATTGATGAACTCTTTGATCAACTAAGAGGAGAAAATATATTCTCAAAGATTGACCTAAGGGCATGATACCATCATGTAATAATAAAGGAAGAATACATTCATAAGATAGCCTTTAGGACCAGGTATAGGCATTATGAATTTGTAGTGGTGCCATTTGGACTGACTAATGCACCAGTTGTCTTCATGTTCTTAATGAATGGCATATTCATAAATTATTTGGATACATTTGTCATAGTATTCCTAGATGACATACTTATCTATTCTAAGTCTGAAGAGGAGCATGAACATCACATAAGACTGGTATTGAAAGTACTGAGAGAACATCAGTTGTATGCCAAGTTGAGTAAGTGTTATTTTCATCAAAAGTAGATCCATTACTTGGGACACATTATTTCATAGCATGGCATAGCAATAGATATAGAGAATATCGAAGCCATTAGAGGATGGCCAACACCTAGAAATGTGTCAGATGTCAGATCTTTTGTGGGATTAGATGGCTACTACAGAAGTTTCATAGTAGGGTTCTCTAAGATTTCTCATCCCATCACTTCTTTGCAAAAGAAGGGAATGAAATTTGAATGGGCACTCAAGTGTGAAAATAATTTTAATTTGTTGAAGGAATTACTTACTAGTGCACATGTGTTAAATATTGTTGACCCAAAGGAAAGTTTTTTGGTATGTAAAAATGCATGTAAGGAAGGACTTGGGGGAGTCCTCATGCAAAATGGAAATTTCATTGGATATCAGTCCAGAAAGCTTAAGGAACATGAGAGGAACTATGCCACGCATGACTTGGAACTTGTTGCCATTATTCACACCTTGAGGATGTGGAGGCATTATCTCATGGGGAAGAAATTTGAATTAAGGACAGATCACATTGGCTTGAAGTATCTTTTTGAACACCAACCTTGAATTCCAGGCAAACAAGATGGCTAGAATTTTTAAGTGAATATGACTTTGATATCAGGCATATCAAGGAAAATGAGAATAAAGTTGCCGATGCACTTAGTAGAAGAGTGAATATCATGCATGCTACTGTTCTCATTATGCATAAGTCAGACTTGAAGAGAAAATTTTTAGATGGTCTTGTTACATACCATCATTACCTATAGGTAAAGTAAAACTTACAGCAAGGATATGTACATCAGAAAATAAAGGAGTATGAGATAAAGGAAGACGGATTACTCAGGCATAAAAATGGAATCTATGTTCCTAGTTCTGGAGAACTGAGGGATTTGGTACTGAAGGAAATGCATGATGTTCCTTATGCTGAACATCCTGGTTACCAGAAAATAATTACAGGAGTAAGAAGCCAATTCTCTTGGTCGGGAATGAAGAAGGATGTTGTTGATTACATCACTCGATGTATGGAATTTCATAAGGTGAAGGCTGAGCATAGGCACCCAGTGGGTTTGCTACAGCCATTGCCAATGCCAGAGAAGAAATGGGAAGTGATCACCATGGATTTCATTATAGGATTACCTAGAACAAATAAGAAACATGATTCAATCATGGTGGTGGTTGAAAAATTAACAAAATATTCTCATTTTGTGCATGTGAAGACAACACATACAATGACTAATATTGCAGAAATTTTCATGAAGGAAATTGCTAGGTTGCATGGGATACCTAGGAAAATCGTCTCGGACAGAGATACAAAGTTTACCTCCAATTTCTAGAATGGATTGTTTAAAGGATTTCACACAAATATAAACTTTAGCACAACATATCATCCCCATACAGATGGGCAAACAGAGTGAGTCAATCAAATAATTGAATACATGTTGAGAATGTATGTGATGGATAAGCCATCTAAATGGGAAGATTACTTACACTCTGTTGGGTTTTCATATAATAATGGGTATCAAGATTCATTGAGAATGAGCCCATTTGAAGCCTTGTATGGTAGGAAATGTAATACTCCAGTAAGATGGGACAACCCAGTAGATAGAGTGGTACTTGGACCAGAGTTTCTTAAGGACATGGAAGACCAGGTGGTCAAGATCAAGCAGAATTTAAAGGCAACTCAGGATACATAGAAGGTTTATGTAGACAAGAATAGGACAACTAGAGAATTTAAAGTACGGGAGCATGTACTTTTGAAAGTGAAGCCCAAGAAAATCTCTTTGAAATTGGGTAGTTGTACAAAACTAGCAACCAGATTCTGTGGTCCATTTGAAATATTGGACAAAATAGGGCTAGTTGCATACATGCTTGCATTACCTACTTCCATGAATGTGCATAATGTATTTCATGTCTCTTTAATAAAGAAATGTGTACATGATACTAACCATGTTATTGATTGGCATGTGATTCAGGTAGAGACAGAGGGAGATTTTCAGGTTCAGCCAATGCGCATATTGGACAGAAAAGTCAAAATGCTCTGGAATCGAGTTATAGAAAGGTTAAAAGTTCAGTGGACCTGCTACGGTCCTGAAGATGCTACCTGGGATCATGAAGATGCCATGCAGGCAGAGTACCTGCATCTTTTTGAATAAATTTGATATTTTGATCTCTATTTTGTATATGCACTAAGGAAAGTGCCAAAATAAGTGGGAGAGGATGTAACACCCCAGGTTTTGAACCCCCATTTTAAATAATGTATTGTTACAATGCTAAGAGGCCAAAGTGCCCAAACAATTATTAAAAGGCCAGTGTGCCCAAGACATGTAATGTTTTTTTAATCATTATTAATAATAAATACATTGTTGGTTGCTAGATGGACAAGGACTAGTGTTATAGGGGGATATGATTCCACAAGAGAGGGGGCTTGAGGGGATAAGTGTTTATTCCTATTTTAATTACCCATTTTTGTCTAAGGGAGGGGATCGGTTACATGAGCTTCTTGGGGAAGGCCAGGAGGTTCTTGATTCCCCATGAAGTTACTTAAACCCACCTCTGGTCTGATGGGGGGGTTCAGCTGATGGTTTGTTCACTGATTTCCTATATGCTCATTCATTTCCCTCACACACTTTCATGCACCCACTTACCCATTCATTGATCCATCCGCATCCGTGTCTTGTCTTGGGAAAGAGAACCAAACTTATGAAGAATTATCCATGGTATGGTGGGTCGTAGTGGTCATTGGTGTGATCTAGTTGTGACTTGAGGCTTGCATGTCTGAGATGTGTTGGCCTCTGTCCAGTGTTTCTCACAACTACGAGTCTTGAGATTTCCAGCATTGAGATTCTGGACCAGTTGCACTGGAGCCTGAATAAGGAGAAGGATTGCCTGAGGGATTAAGTGGAAGAGAAGGTTGGAGGTCTATTCTCTCAGGTGGTGCAAGATGGGTAGAAGAGAGTTAGGTACTTGGATTGTTGTGAGAGCTGGGAAGCCTATGAGAGCTTGGGTGCTAACTAGTTTTGGAATCCAAGTAACACTCTTGAACCATCCTTGTGGATTAATAGCCTTGGCTCAGGGGTGACACTGTTGTTGAGTTTTGGAACAGTAGTGTCTACGGTTGGGTGGAACGTCCTTAGTCTGCAGCTAGTTGGTGTCATCTTTCATAAAGATAAGTGCTCTTTGTTATGGTATCATTTTCATGTATATGAATGTATTTATGATGTATATTTAATTGTCATTTAATTGAATCTTTAGACTATGCATGTTTGTTGAGTACTGATGTGCATGTCGTTAAAGTCTTTTCTTTTATGCATCCTTAAATTTTAAAAAGGTATCGGTAAGATAAAGTAGTCCAAGGGCGAGATTGAAGGTAGTGTACCCCATCCTGTGGGTGGTTGGGTATGTTACACTTCCTCTTTCACTTGTCTCCATTAAAATATGTCTTGCTTCCCTCTTGAGGTTCATTCCTTCCTCTTGCATTTAAATGAGTAGCCTGCACACATACTTCATCTAGATTTGAAGGATTAAATATAAGTATTGTATGCCTCAAGTATCTATGTAAAGCTCTAATGTATTTGAGCAAAGTATCTTATGAAGAAAAATCTACACCCAAAACCAAGGCTCTTCTCCTAAATTCTTGAGTGAAACTTTGCACATCTTTCCCTTTGGTTTGCCTAAAGTTTTGCCAATCCATAATATCTTTCTACATGTATGCTAACGGATAAAATTTCCTTTTAATTGCAACAATAAAATCATTCCAAGAGGATAAAACATTTCCATGTTTCTTCATGTCCTCTCGAGTTTTGGCTTCCCACCAAATGAGTGATGCATTGTCCAATCTTAAAGAAGCAAGTTGAATATTATTTTCATCATCTATGATTCTTTGTGTCCTATAATACACTTCAATTTGACAAATCCAGTTATCTAATTTCTCAGCATTTACCTCTCTATTGTACATTAGCAATTCCAACATAATATCAAGCTTTAACAAAGGAGTTTGTAAAGGAGTTTCACCATGTCCTTTTGGAGAATTTGGAGGTGGTTCTGAAATGGTGGAAGAGGTGGAAGATGGAGGTGAACGAAGCAGAGAATGACCACTTCCTCCATTTCCCTTTGGATTTTTATCACCATTGTCTCCATTTCCCTTTGGAGGGTTGGAGATTTCACCTTGCAATATTGCATTTCTTTCTTCAAACAAAACTTTCACCATTTTATCCATATCAAAAGTATTTCTTGAAAGTTTCCTCCTCTGAACGAAGAGTTCCATGGCTGTCCTCATGAGACATACTTGGTGAAAATCTTCTTGAAACTTGAGGTGATTTGATAGTTCTCCTTATTGGAAGTTGAGAACTTGGCTCTACAAGTTGACGTTCTCCTCTTGTGAGCTTCAACCTTATAAGCATCCAAAAAACAAAAACAAATTTCAAACTATCAAGCCTTAAAAAACCAAATCTCTCATACCAACTGATCTGAAAATGGAATGAATATGTTTCCAATAGATCTTAAAAATGAACAAGACTTATCTCTTTAAATTGCAAGTGTAAATGGCATGTGTTTGGGTAATAGGATCAGTTTACTAACACATAAATTTAGTGAGTTTTGCTTAAATAGGAGTATCATATTAGACTGATAAAAACCATCAATAATGAACACATAATACAACAAATGATAAAGGAGTTCACCCCTCTCTTGGGCTACATGTCCTAGTCCAACTTCCCTTGGATAATTTTCATTATGATTAAAAAGTTCTCTAAGAGGGATCAAAATACAAGATAGATGGCTACAATGGCTTCATGATGTCCAAAGACCCCTAGCTGGGCGTTTTTGACACCTGGTTTGGCCAGAAAATGAAGAAGTTACACCTCCTGGAAGTTTTCCCCTTCAAGCTTGTTGTACCTGCTGTTATAACCCTATAATTTATAGGATCAACTGGTGACTGAAATTTTATCCCTTTACTTTTTTGGTTGGAAAATAATTTTCCATTCTGTAAATAATTTGAGAAAAGAAAGAAAAAGAAAAAGAAATAAAATAAAGAAAAGAAAAAGAAAAAGAAAGAAAAGAAAAGAAAAGAATAAATAAGAAAAGAATAAAAGAGGGCATAAAAGAAATTGAATAGAGCCCCATGCAATAAAAATGACTTGATCCATACAGTTTAAGCATGGTCAAGTCCTTTTAAATTGATGTTTATAGGATTAGTGAATAATCTTGGCTAAACTATTTAATCTTAGCCAAGTAGATAGGTTAGCTAGTGAATAAATTTGACCAAACTGCTTAATCTTGGTCAAATAACCCTAGGGTAGAGTGATTTCTTAGTCCAATAGTTTAATCTGGGCTAAATGTCATAGGTGAGTAGGTTAGAACTTAGGTTAAAGCATAGGTTAGTTGGCTTGATTTCAATAAAACATGCATGATGATCGATGTAGATTCATATCTTTGATGTTTGAAAGTATGTTGCCCAACCCCCATGGTGACAAAAAGCAGGGAAAGCTGAGCAAACCCACAAAAATCACAAGCCTAAGTCTCCACTGCATATATAATTTCATGTTGCGGATTAAAATGTGTGCACAGATCTACGGTTGAGGCGTTGGCGCCTAGATCTACAGTCGAGAAGAAATTCTCGACCCCCCACGTCGTTCTGTTNTTGAACGATGCGGGGGGGAGTTCGGAATGATGGTTAATGAGAGCGCACCGATGTACGGTCCAGCAGACAACGCGTAGATGAACGGTTCACAAGGTTTTTCGGATGCCCCGCACCATTCTACCTTTAACGGTGGGGGGGGGGGGTCCGGAATGAAGTTGGTTTTCCTGGTGGGCCCTACCCTAACCTGGCATGAATCTATTGCATCAGACCCCCTCCAATCCAAAAACGCTTACCACAAACCACTTACCATTTACCACTTTTCTTACATGCCACCGCCACCTCGTGATGCCACCTTCCACTACCTCCCCCTACATGTCATGTTTCATAAATCTATCAGTTCATCCCCCCTATTCACCCATCACAAGTCCCTTCACCACTTATGTTCTCCAATCAATGCCCTCCACGTCACCCGGTCACACTCGGCATCCGTCCTTCACCTGCCATCTCACACTCCAAATGATTCGTTGGCCATTTACTATAGGCTAACATATCTATTATCTTGTTGCTATGTCCCCCATGCCCAACGGATATCCGTTCACTCAAAACTAGCCATGTTCCTTCATTCACACACTACTCATTTTATCCCCACACCAGAAATCTTTCCTTTCCTCTCTCCGATTCAGTCATCAACCCAACCACAACCATTACCACTAACATTTTTGTTTGAAATGTAGCAAGGATGATTTTAGGGGCTAAATTTCGCTCATGGGCTAATTTTCCATGGTTTTTTCCAAAAACCAGATTCGCTATTTTAAAAATGATTCGCCCAATTTCTATAGGATAAAATTATTTTACCTTAAAAATCGTCAAAATTTTATAAAAACTATATAAAATACTTATAAATTTGAATATTTTTTAAAAAATATCACCAAACATTTATAGTTGACATATGATGGATTAGTACTATTCGCCAAGGTTTCTACATTTTAAAATAAATTTCCATCCTTAAAATCATCTGTGAAATGTAGGTACTTTTCATAGAGATGGCACCAAAGTCCAAGAAATCCTAAGCCAAGGAAAATCCTTTCCTCCCACCTCCTGTCGACCTTGACAGAATCCCATTGGCCGACAAAGATTATTTAATTTCAGAGACAAGGTGTGAATTCGATTTTGATGAGTTGCATTCATGGTTTAAAGATACCTTCATAGATCAGAGCAATGAAATCAGGCTTTGGGAGTCTAATATTCCCCTGTATATTTTTCCCCAAGTCCATCATTTCCTTGAATTTTCCCTCAAGTGCCAGGCTCATTACCTCCCCAACTAGAAAGCCATAGTTTCCTCATCTAGACAAACTATGTTCTTCATCACACCAGAGGCCATTTATCAGATGATGCAGATACCTAGAACCGAATCCGCCTCCCCTTTCAACATCGAAATCCTAACAGATTTGTACCAGAACCTGTCCTTTCCTCAAGGATCCTATATTTTCAAGCTTTTCCTCCCACAGGATGCTCATCCTCCCAAGAAAAAACCCTTGTATCATTCTTCCATGTTCTCAGGAAAGGGAAACCAAGTGATTTCATCGCTTTTCTGCCTGCTTGGTTACTTTTCGGACGAATGGGTGGATGAACCTATATTGGGTTTCCTATCCATTTTCTTTGTTGAGGAAAAGGCCACCATCCAGTTTGATTATAGCACTTTCCTGATAGAGAACATCCACGACCAGTTTTCAAAATTCGACACAGAGACCATGTTTCGGTATTCCTCAATACTGGCTTACATGTTCATGTTTTTTCAAGAAGAAAGGATTTCTCTCTTGATGCATAAGACGAACAAGGAGGGGAAACCGTAGGCGGTAACATCTTGGACTTTTCTGCTCAAAAGGAACTCCACAGAATTCAGCTTCAAACAGTTCATTGAGCAGTTTTATCATCCAATAGTGATCATGCTCAGTGCAAGGCCAAAGCCAAGGATAAATGAAGAGATCCAGAGGATTTTACACCTCTTGGACCTTGAAAATATGGGATATTGGTACCTATACCAAAATCACATAGAGGTCAGAATATATGGTTGCGAGTTAGCTCCATACAAATTTCCCAAGTATTTACCGGTGAGGATATTTTTCCTATAGTATAGAAGACAAATGATAAATTATGATGATATAAACTTTGTGTCACTGAAGAAGAAGCAACAATTGAGAATTAAGGGGAAGATAGGATCTTTCATCTACAATAGTCGATCTGTCGGGGAAGAAGCAGATAAGGTCTTGAAAGAAATGAATTTCGACACAAGTTTCCTGTGGCACTATGATCCATGTGGGATCATCACAGAGATGAGGGTGAAGAACAAGAATATCCTGTATATTCATACACCCAAGCCTGAGATAGAAAGGTTCATAAATCAAATGGAGTGGGAGGTGAACACTTTGGAAGAGGTAGAACAATAGTCTCCTCCTGTCATTATCTCGCAAAAAAACACACCACAAGTACCAAAAGAGATAAGGCCCAGGAAGGATACTTCCCCTTCTGTCACAAAAGTCTCAGCTGAGGATTTATAGGTATCCACCAAAAGGCCAAAATCCAGTCCTACAATAGACACGCCTGGTGAAAAGGAATCCCAGTCCACCACAGCTTTGAAATGTGATCAATCACCCCTTATCTCAAGAAACCAGCAGATCATGTCTACTTCTTCATCCAAGAAGCAAACTGATACTTCACTAATCAACCAGTCAAATCAAGGGGGTCCAAAGTTGAGTATTTTTTAGAAATACAATATGATCAAGAAGAAGAATTAGACGCTGACCAACAACACCTATGCTCAATTTTGGAAGCAAACGTCCATGGCACAGCATAGGCTATTGTCTTCTTTTGATATAGAGAAAGGAAAGATACACATGGCCCTTTTGCATGCACAAGTACTCGACCCCAATGCAATCATTGATTACAAGAGAGTGATGTTTGAATTCAACACCCGAGATGTGCACCCAGCCGACCAAATGGATCTTCACAGGAAAACTAGTGAAATGGTTTTCTCTACTTTGGAAAATGCTTCTACTACTGCAACTAAATTACAAGTTTCTCTGAGCAATGTGCATACACAATTAAATTTGGAGAAGAAATCATATTTTGTAAAGGAAAACAAAATTAAAACCTTGGAAGAATTGGTGCTCAAGATTGGGTATGACCCCTCGAATGTGAAATAAGTCGAAGAGATGCTCAAAAATAAGAATGTTGATATAGCATCTCTGAGGAGACAACTGAAACTACCACCTATGGAAGATGCACATGCAAAGGAGATAGATGAGACAGAAGGTGAGAAGGATGAAATGCTCAAGTTGATCATGGATAAAAATGCACAGTTAAGAGAGATGGAGGCAGAGCTGGAGAGGTTGCTAAAGGAGAAAGAACAATCAACACCTATGGAAGTCATTCCATTGAGTGCAGTTCCACTCACAGGAGTTAGCACAACAATTGTAGCAACAACCACCACAGTGTAAATTCCATCAGCCACCCCATTGTTAGCTCTGGAAAAGACAGTGGAGCTAAAAAAATCCATGGAGGAGATGAACTTAAAGAAACGAAAATCAGAAGACTGGAAAAGGAGGTTGAGAGCCTTCAGGAGCTCAAGTCTTCTTACCAAACAAGATACACCGTGGAGAGACAAAAATTAGAGAAGCTCAAACAAGAATTGCAATAGATGCAAAAGCAAATAGTGGCAGGCAAGACACTTGCCAGAGCAAAGGATAATATCTGGATGGATATCTCCAAATCCATAAATGAAATATGGCCTATGGTGCAAATCATGTTTGAGAAAAATGAACCGATGCAAAGAAGCAGGCTGGCTATTGAAAAAATAAAAGGAGAGTTGGGAGAAATGCCCACTAATGCCAATGAAATCATTAGGTTCCTGAAATCGAATACCAGAGAAGAACTAGAAGACCTGAAGATCGAAGACAGGACAAAAACCATCCTCGAAGTCAAAAGGGTTCTGACCAAAAGAGGACTGATGCTCCAGCTAGAGGAGAAGGTTCAGAACATCGACATTGGAGTTCAAAGGTTCTTTGGCAAGATCGAGGATTTGCATAAGAAAGGTCTCCCAAGTTTACTAGTCCTAAATGACAAGTTGATGACCCTACGAGATTACAAGCAGAAGATAGCTACCATGGCTAAGGATAGTTACAAGTTCTCATGGATACAACGCAGTATAACAAGCAAGGATTTCTTGGAGACATTGCAACCGGACCTCAGCATACAACATGAGATCAAGTATATTTTCATCGTCAAGCTAACTTTTTCCAAGTATACAGAAATGGATGAAATATACTGAAGACTTATCAAAGTCACCATTCCCAGTCAGCTAAGATGGGAAGAGCTATGCAACTTGATCGAGTAGGAGATGAGGCGTATAATGTGAGTCAACAAGATGATTAGTCAAAGTCATGTGGATGACTCACCAATGGCCTTCCCAAAAATCATCATGAAGAATTCGACTCATCATCGACAGTTCCTAAATTTTTGTATCTTGTTAGTTAGTCAGTTAGATTTTAAATATGCCACATCCTGATCATTAATGACAGGGTCGTTTGTAATTTTGATTATAAATACTTCAAACTTTGAAGTATTGAGGGTTGATCTTTACACCCTGTAAGTTGTAAACATTGTAACATGTTATCAAGAGATCTTCCAGTAATACAAAGGGACATTTCACAGGATTCTTGTGTGTTATTTATTGGTGATGTTTCCTCTTCTGTGTTGAATGTTTATCTCTCTCAGTTATCATATTGTATTCTAATCTAATCTTTTAGAAGTAGCGAATGTTGCATGATTTATCTTTGTATACCCTATTTCCGACTTCTGAAGATCTCAATGTTTATCTTCTGATGTTATTGTAAATCAATTCTTAATTGCTTATTTACTTTAATTGATAACCTCATCTTTTCTGCTACCCATCACTTTATTACTAAAGAATCCAGTAAATGCATTATCTTTCCCTGTGAAAAGAATCTTTTGGATTTATGTTTGGATCTCAATCTTTATAAAACAAACCCCATATCCAAACGGATGTGTGAATACTATTTCAGCAAATTTAATAAAAAAACAAACAACCCAATCTTATTCTATTTAACTATCCTAATATCTGAAAATCAAAACATAGCTAAATCAAATAGAGAGATCCCTCTCTGAAACTGGAAGGGCTAGATCCTATTTTTGAAGTGGTTGGATAAAGTTACTTTTGATAGATTTCTTCTACCATGACAACCTATGAGAATTTACAAAGTGATAACACATGCTCACCAAAACACACCTGTGAATGACCATCCTGGATCCCGCAGCGTTACTGGGCCTAAAACCCAGCACACACACGCATCCCGCAAAATGGGGCAATCTATCAAACCGTTAATGAGATTAGTGCCCCCTTAGGTGGAGGTGTTGGTCACATGGGGGGCATATGGCCACATCCCAGTGCCTGAATCGGGCCCGTTTTCATGCATGAGTGTCTTGCTGACAAGTGGAGAGTGCGTGGCATAGTCCGTTGGTGGGTTAAGCCCTCACGTAAATTTTAAGGAGCGGTCATATGGCATGCCTATTGTTGGCCCTTGGGTATGGAAGTAAGCGAAGATTAAGGAAGAAAAGATGGAATTTTAATTGCGCAGAAGACATGGTGACTGATACTGGGTCGAAGTGAGCAGAAGATCAGAAAAGACAGAGTGAGGTAAGAGAAAGTAATCTATTGGATGAGGAGATCGAGGATGACATATCAGCAAGGAAAACAGATCATGGACAACTCAGCAAGTGGAAAAATCCATCGTTGGATGTTTTGGAGCACCACGCAAGAAGGAAGGAAGGACAGGCTGGAGAAGCCTTGAAAACATGAGTCAAGTTGACCTAGGGTTTTAGACACCTAGGGTTTTGGTATCTAGGGTTTTGACACTTAGGTATTGGCCTAAGGTTGTCGGTGAGCTATTGTAATGTATAAATAAGAACTTAGATGAGGGAAGAGGGTTAGTTCCATGATTGTTATTGTTATGAGTGATTATTGTAGCGAGAGAGAAAATCCTTGAGTAGTGAGAGAAGTCTATACTGTAGGATCTTCAGCTGGGTGTGAAGATCAACCTTGCAGTTGGGTGCACAGGGAAGGAATTCAGAGAAAAAGAGAGAAGATTTTCTAGCTAACAGCATGGATAAGAACTGTATGATTTCATCTTAATATATTATAAAGCACAGTTTTGTGGAAGTAGGCCTAGGGAGAGGGTGAACCAAGTATATCTTTGTGTCGTGTGTGATTGATGGCGTGTTCTATTGTTTATAGATATATTGTTATTGCATTATGGTGTTAGATATAACAGATAATTGTGTGAAGTAGATCTAAGATGGTAATTGGTATCTCGATGATGTGTTTTGTTTGTGTTGGATCCACTTTGTATTCCCTTTGGTTGTAGACATTTGTGTCCTGCAACCCCCCATAGCTACTTAGGGTGAGAATGCATTTGCCTCACAGGTGTTTCCAAAAGGTCCAGTAGTTAGGGATTGTTGGTGTGCTCTTGGAGTTGAACCTCAGGTCTGCCCTTGTGCCAACAAATGGTTCCATTGTTGGGACCAAAATATTCTTGAGGGAATGTCAAGGTGGTTTCCATCGAAGACAAAGATTCAGAAGTGGATAGAAGATCAAGAAAAGGACTTCACTAAAGCCTAGAAAAAGAACCCTAATGTTAGTACAAAGGATTGGTTGGGAAGATATATCTTTACTGATATACACGAGATTTTATTTGGAGGAATCCATCAGGAGCTATATGAGTGGTTAGATAGGTTAGCAGATTCCTAGTTTGAGATTATATCTAGACCTCATGTGGTTTGGAATTCAGCATTGATCAAGAAGGTCAAGAGAGTTGATAACGTTGTATCAAGAGCAGTAGATCACTGGTTTGATAGTACCATTGGAGGGTACATCACCGAGTTTTTTGTTCACTGAGTAGAGTCATATAGCCAAGCCAAGAGGTATTTCTATAAGGGACCCAGAGGAAAAAAAATTCACTTCTTGAAGTTGAAAACCAAGATGTTATTGCATGAGAAGAACATCTTGAAGATACAGTAGTTGGTCGGATTGGAAAAGGCTAATGTTCAAGAACTCGGACAACAACAATGACATAGAGGATGGACATACACGCAGTGGGAGAGTGTTCAGAGAAGTTCCTCTTGAGAACCTGTTTAAGAAGAAATATGGGAATGAGGTTTTCTATAGTGGAGAAGAGGTAGATCTGACATACTAAGAGAATTCAAAATCCTATAGGGAAAAGGAAGGGAAAGTTGAAGAACCTCACTGGGAATAGCCAGAAACATCAGGAACTGCACAGACTGTTGAAGTAAGTATTATTAATCCTCCTGTTGTTTTAGCATCATTAAGAAATCAGAGTAATCAGAGTCACCAGAGCGCTCAGAGCACTGTCACTAGAAGTTCACCACATAATCACTTAGGAAACCTAGGAATATCTGTGGTAGATGAGATGAGGTTACGCACCTTTAGAGAAGATGGATCTGAAGATCCTGATCAACACTGGTTTCTATGTGAATCTATGTGGAGTATTAAGAATGTCACTGATGAAGCTGTCAAACGAGCTCAGTTCAGTACTACCCTAAGAGATCACGCACTGAGATAGTACATGAAATTTGTCCAAGGAGCTGCCCCTAAACTGCTAAATGTCATCAAGACTACGCTAATTGCCAAAATCAAGAAACCTAAGTTAGAATAACAATTCATTACAAAACTAAAAGAAATCAAGCAGAGAATAGATGAACCTATGTGGGATTTTGATAAGAGATTTAAGACTTTGACAGGCCATTTGAGTGTCCAAATCCCAGATGAGCAGAACAAGGAATGGTTCATTGTTGCCTCTTTACCACACATTAGGGTTCCTTTGATGCAATAGAAGATTCCTTTGCAGGATGAGGTGTTGGAGATCGCCATGAAGTTAGAATCAACCCCTATGGGAGAATCCAGCTCAGGTATGAGTCAAATCTTGAGTCAGGTAACTAGTTTATCTCTGCAGGTCGAAGATATGAAGAAAGACAAAGGAAAAGATAAAAGAGAAGATATCTGGTGACTTAGATGCAAATCAAAAGGCCATGACAAGGAGAATTGTCCCCTATTTCATGATTATTTGACATCCGGAGCCCCAAGTCCTTTAAATCAAGCTACCTTACCATGGTGTGAGGTATGTAGAAATATACACTACCCCAGTGAATGCTATTACATGCAAGAATATGTTCACACACCCACAAATCTGTATTTCACATTCTGTAAGTCGATAGGGAATGACGATAGATATTGTAGGGCCTATGAACTCATGCATGAAAGGTCAAGGGATATATATACAAACTTCAAGGCGAAGTACATCAAGAAGGAAACACTACGCAGTATAATTCTCCAGGAAGAGGAAACTTCAACCCTCTCGGTGGATTCATAAGAAGAGGAGGAGGAGGAGGTATGGTTCGAGGTCGAGGATAGATCATTTGTTACAATTGCGCACATCCATGACACTTAGCAAGGGATTGTCAAAACCCTTGTACCACTTGCAGCTACTGCAACTCATTCAAACATGTTATCGAAGATTGTCCTGTGCTGCTAGAAAAACTTCAAGAGAGACGAGGACCTCAACAAAACCCCCAAGTGAAAATGATATACATTGAACCTCATAGAGAGAACCTTAGATTCGTTGTTAGTACTAGGCGCTTTTACAGGAGAAGACAGAGTGACCCAAGGAAAGACTACAAAATATTCAAGAGTCTGAAAGATGTAGAGAAGACATGAGTTTTTGATGAAAGAAAAGAAAAACAAATATTTGAGGAGGCAAGGAAAGAATTCGGGAGAGACCAAGGTTCTTCATCGTAGACATGACCAAAAGTGAGAGAATGTGGAATGCCTCTAGCATTCAATCAACATTCTCTTCCAGGAGAAGGAAAAGAGGTAAGAAAACTTATGGAATTCTTATATACTTGTATTAAGTTGATTCAGGATGAAAGCGATGTACAAGAGCTAAAAAATTTAATTAGACAGTACGAGATAGGAAAGATAGATCCTTTACTAAATAGAGAAGTACACCAAGTCTCTCAAAAGAGAAGGAAAAATAAGGAACTACACCTGAATGCTCAAATTGGAGAGTATGATATCGATTATGTGGTCCTCGACTTAGGGTCGGAGGTCAATGTCATGATGAAGCAGACCTGAGCACTGATGGGAAAACCTAAGTTGATATGTTCCCCTACCAGGCTTAGGATGTCTAATCAGCAGGCAATAAGCCCCTTGGGTAGGCTGGAGCATGTCCTTGTGGACATCGACGAGGTAAGGACATTTGCATATTTTGAATTAATTGAGATAGTTGATGATAGCTGTCCTTATCCTGCATTGTTAGGAATTGATTGGGCTTTCAATAATTCCACTGTGGTTGATTTAAAGAAAAGAAGAATGACATTTGAAGGAGATGGTATTAGGATCATTGCACCCTTGGATCCTGATGAAGGTCAGAGATACATGGAACCCATCAGAGAAGAAGACTGCGCATACGAACTAGAAAACATATACAAATTAATAGACAAACAACAGGATTACATTAATCCTACAGTGGATGGGAACCTAAGCTAGAGAAGTGACAATGCATGTTCATCAGATTTAAAAGAAGCATCGTAGAACTAACAAAACAAAATGTATGAAGTATCTACAAGGAGATGTGCTAGATTAACCATATAAGTTCGTTGGATTGGCATAATAGTAAGTAAATTACCCACCTTTGATGGTATAAATCATTTAGAATCATTCTTGTTGGACTTTGGAGAAATTGTACCAACACAACAAAGATTGTTGGCAATTGATGAGGCCTTGAAAGAAACCCCAACAAGATGGTGGGGGAAACACAAAAACAACATTATAGACTAGGTACAATGTCGTACTTTGATGACAGCATGGTTTTTAGAGAAAGCATAAGGCTATGAATTTAGGTACACAGGTCGAAGCTACCTGAACGACCATTTGAGAAGTTGCAAGGAAGCCTAGAACAACATTCCTCAAGAATAGTGGGTGCACAAATTCATCAACACACTGGACACCACCCCCATCAACTTGTATATTCAAGAAGAACYGTGCCTCATCACTACAGATTGGGAAGGTATGACCCAGAACTTTGTCACTACCTTTTTGTTTGAAAGCCAATATCCTACAGTGGATCAAGCATTACAGATTGTAAGACATAAAGTATTTGAGGATGCACCTAGCCTCCCTTTGGAAAAAGAAGAGGATGAATGTATTGTGCCTCTCCAGAAACTACAAGGTTGTTACAATATCAATGCTGACGAAGACGATGATCCTAGAAAGGTGAACATCACCGGAAAAAAAAGGACAAATAGATGTAGAAGGACCACGAATCAAGCTACCTTTCATTGGATAGTCGATCAAGATCAAAAAAGTCAATATTGGAATAGAGAAGACACTGAATCTTGAAAATGTTGGAGATTATTGGGACGCTGCCATTATTGACAAGATCACAGAGTTATCTTTGGAAAAAGAAGAGGACGAATGTACTATGCCTCTCCAGAAACTACAAGGTTGTTACAATATCAATGTTGACGAAGACGATGATCCTAGAAAGGTGAACATCACCGAAACAAAATGACAAAGAGATGTAGAAGGAATAGGAATCGAGCTACCTTTCATTGGATAGTCGATCAAGATCAAAAAAGTCAATATTGGAATAGAGAAGACAATCTTATAAATGTTGAAGATTATTGGAATGCTTCCATTATTGACAAGATCACAGAGTTATTGCATGAATATCAGGACTTGTTTCCAACTAAGTTCACTGATATGAAGGGCATTAAAGGGCCCATGGGAGAGATGAAGATCCCCTTGAAACTAGATGCAAGGCTAGTCAAACAAAGAACCTATAGATTGAATCCTAAGTATAAGGAGAAAGTTAGGATTGAACTCGACAGAATGTTGGAAGCAGGGATCATAGAACCTGTTGAAGTGTCAGAGTGGATTAGCCCTGTGGTGGTGCAATACAAGAAGATAGGAGAGATCAGGATCTGTGTAGAGCTATGGAAGTTGAATTATGCTTGTTTGCATGACCTATTCCCTACGCCATTCACTGACGAAGTGTTAGACAATGTGGGAGGCCAGGAGGTATATTCTTTTGTAGATGGATTTTTAGGATACCATCAGATCCGGATTGCCAAGGAAGATCTCCATAAGACCACATTTTCAACAGAATGGGGATCCTACCAGTATATAGTGATTTCATTTGGATTGAAGAATGCACCAACTATCTTTTCCAAGGTGGTGGTAGAAGCGTACAAGGAATTTTTACACAAATATTTGGAAGTTTATGATTGGACTATTTTTAGCTTGTTGTAAAATCATATTGAATGCTTAAGACTAATATTGGATAAGTGCAGACAGTGTCATATTACCTTGAACCTAAAGAAGTGCATCTTCTTTTCACCATTTGGAGTTTTGTTAGGTCATATTGTGTGTAAGCAGGGACTGTTCGTCGACCCATCTAAGATTTCCATTATAGTAGATCTGACCCCTCCTACTTCAGTCAAAAAGTTGTGCACTACGATGGGACACACTAGATACTACATGAAGTTCATTAAAGGCTATGCACATATTATAGCACCCATGGAGAAGTTGTTGAAAAAAGATTGTCAGTTTCAATGGGCAAAAGGATGCGAGGAGAGATTCGACCCACTGAAGCAGAAAATGGTTACTGCGCCTATTCTTGTTTTCCTAGATTGGAATAAGGAGTTTGATGTGCATGTTGATGCATCCTCTATTTTATTAGGAGCAGTGTTAGAACAACCTGGAGAAGGATATATTGAACATCCGTTAGACTTTGCTAGCAGGAAACTATCCACAAGTGAGATTAATTACACCACCACTGAGAGAGAAGGGTTAGCCATGGTGTATGCACTGTAGAAGTTTCTCCACTACTTGTTGGGAGGACACCTTAAAATGTTTAATGATCACTCTGCACTCAAATACCTAGTCAATGAGCCAAGTTTGGGGGGGAGAATATGTAGATGGCTTCTGCTATTTCATGAATACGATTTTGAAATTGTGGTTAAGCCAGGGAGAATGAACAAAGATCTTGACCACTTGTCGAGGTTGGAAAATGGAGAAGAGCCTACTAGTTTGGAGGATACACTGTCGGATGCATAGCTGTTGGCCATTAGAAGGATTGATGATCACTTCATGGAGATAGTCCAGTTCCTATCAACAGGAATGGCACCTAGTGAATATACAGTCACCCAAAAGAAACAGTTGGTAGTGTGCGCTACAGACTTTTCACTTATAGCTAGACAACTATACAAGATGGGACCTGATAAGATATTAAGGAGGTGTGTTATGGAGGCAAAGCAACCATCGATCCTAATAGAAGATCATGAAGGCATCACAGGAGGACACTACGAGGGGAAAGCAACAACGCAGAAGGCCCTTAGAGCTGGCCTTTGGTGGCCTACCTTACATAGATATGCTAAGGACTATTACCAAGCCCACGATGTATGCCAAAGAGTTGGGAAACCATCCAGAAGATATGAAATGCCTTTAACACCACAACTGACCCTACAAGCATTTGAGAAATAGGCCATTGATTTCGTGGGACCTATAAACACACCAGGGAAGTGCACATGAGCAAGGTACATAGTCATTGCAACAAAGTACTTGACTAGATGGGTCGAAGCAAGAGCAGTCAAGGATTGTAGTGCAACTATAGTTGTGTGCTTCATATTTGATGATATCATAACCAGGTTTGGATACCCGAAGATCATTATGAGCGATCAAGGCACACATTTAATCAATAAGACCATTGAAGCCTTGACTGGGGAATTTGCAGTCCATCAGAAGAAGAGCACACCCTACCATCCATAAGTGAATGGGATAGTTCAAGCATTCAATAAGATCTTGGAGACAACGCTGACAAAAATTTGCAATGTGAACAAGGATGACTAGGATTTAAGAGTACCA
>SNQJ01S0045630.1:28340-38368 GCA_010110895.2 Picea sitchensis | reverse complement strand
TGGATGGTCAATTGTACAAATAAAGGTATACTCTAGGAACCTCGGTTCACTAGAAGAGTATTCTCAGGCATAAGTTTAACCCTTTTCAGGCCTGAGGAACTAAATTTATGAAAAAGGAGCATTCTCCTTGGTTTTGGTTTATCACCTTTTTCGAGCCTTGGAGATTACTTACAAAAAAGGAACCCCCACAGAGTCCATAGTTAAGCTCTTTTCAGAGTCCCTAAAATTGAAAAGATCGTCGAGTGACCTTGTTCTTCACACTCATTAAATTGGTCCATAAGAACATCCACTGGCATAAGTTTACCCCTTTTTTCGGCTTGTATATTATAGAGGAAAAAGGTACACCTCGAGAGATTCGTCTCCCCGGGGGAGTTCTCCTCAGTGACTTTTATACTTTTTCGGGCTAAGGAGACTAAACTCAGAAAAAGGCTACGAGTCCATAGTTAATCTCTTTTTAGACTCCTTAAAATTGAAAATATTGTCGAGTAATCTTGTCTTTGTCACACTTGTTAAAATGGTTTTGAATAAATGTCTTTTCGGTGCAATTTTACCCCTTTTTTGAACCGACTAGACTATCTCTAAAAAATGTACTCATTGGAGTCTTCTTTTACATTTTTTCAGACTCTTTAAACATGAAAAAACTGCTCAGCGTACCTTCTCTAGGCTCGTTTAAATTACATTGAAGGGGGTTTCATTGTGTATTCTTAATCACATTTTCATCTCTGCATCTTTGGCCTAATTTTGGATCCAATCTGGTCTCAACTGAACCTTTGAAACATGCCTTATATGCAAGCCTTGTATCACTTTTCCTCTGTGACCTGACACCTTGACCCATGGAGGAATTTTCCTCGAGTGTCCTTTTCCTGCACATGTCTCCTTTCTCTAAGCATTAGTGTGTTCCTTGTGCTTGGAACTAGTATGCTTGCTTGTGACACTCGTTCCTCCTTTGTAATGTAACATTCTTTTATTCTTTTTCAATCTCTTTAAAAAATTGAAAAAGACAAAAAAATAAAAAAACCCAAAAAGAGGGGACAGAAAATATGTATTATTTTTTGGCAGCACAATGAGTCACCCTTGGAAAAAGCACATCCTTTCACTTGTTCATCAAGCATTAGGATCTTGTATGACCTTGGGAATTTTTTCTCGCTACATAGACATGTTTCCTCCTCCATTTGGTTACTCTTCCAAACACATGGAGAGTTTTTCGTTGCCTCTTGCATCGTGAACTTATATCAATGTCATGTTTCCTAAGCCTGATCATCTTTCATTCTTTTTTTCCAAGGGAATTTTCACCCAACCTAGGTAGGACTTTCTGTAGTTTGTCTCTTGACCTCATGAGTCAACCATATTGAAATTCTAGTCAAGTCCTGATTCAAAATCAACAAAGTTCTTTTCCTGGTCATCGAGATCCTCTTGTCTTTTCCCAACGAGCCCTCGAGGACCTCAGGGTAGTGATTTATGCACTCCCATTATACTCCTACCTAATTTTTGAATATCTTGAAGTTGTTTCTTGACCTATGAAGTCCTCATCTCCAGCCATCGGGCGTCACTGGCTTCTTGAAGATGGATACTATACTTGTATATCTTTGATTTTGAGATGTAGATACACTATGTATTGCTCGCATATACACTTTATATAGTTATATGACATGGATCTGCTGTGTATTTGATTGGAAACCATGATTTATTATATCATCTCGAGCATGGGTATGCCCGCCTCGGAGAGACAATTTTTATTTTGTAGATGGCACCTCCCAAACTCTGGTCCTGAGCTCACTCGATTTCATACATTGGTGAATATTTTGTAATGTATTTCGACTATCAGATTCTCTTCTTACCTCACACATTAGGAGGCATCTTTTATAACCCTAAATTTCTCTACACATGCATACATGGCCTTGGCCCTCTTACTTGCATTTTTTGCCAAAGCACTACAGAGTTTCTCTTTTTAAAAAACCATTTTTTTGAAGATGTACGCGCCTTGCACCATTACTTGCCACGTACATACACTTGATGCACCACTACAGCTCACGTACATACGCATGTTGCACCATTACAGACCGCATATACTTGCAAAAGTTGAAAAAAAAAAAAAGTTGCAAGGAATTCGTAGAGATTACAGGCTATTGGGTAGTTTACCAACTAATCCACCTACTATAGCCCATCACCCAACTGAATAACCATCATTTTTTCATATAAAAGGAGGTTTTTGGGTCTCATTTTACAGCTAAGCATAAGAACAATGAAACTCTACCCGATTTGACTTCCCCCCCTTGCCCAAGATATTCAACCCTTTTGTGGGAATTGCCTCAACATTCCCTCATTTAGCCCCTTCTTCCTCCATATGAACCCATTCACTTCCCAAGAAGAGATCAAAATGTTAATAGGAAGAGTTCATACAAAGGTGCACTTGGAGCTTGGTGAAGAGGAGCCTAGACAAGGTTCGCAGAACAATAGCCAACTTTGATTGTAAAGGTATAATCATTGTGTTATTAATAAAAGAATTACATTTTCCTATCCCAAATGATGGTGTATTGAATACTTTTGTTGATTTATGTTTGATATTCTAACATCTAACCCTAACTTATATATGGAATAACATGCTTGTAGTTTTTTGTTTGTCAATCTTTGGATGCAGGTCAGCCCTGGGAGGAGGCGTGCAGTCAACGAAACTTCCAAGCACGAGGAGGTCATCACCAGATGTGGGATTAGAGGTATAGTTACTCGTTCTCATTTTCCTTGCTTTCTTCATATGAGTTTTGGTATGTTTGGGTTAGTTTAGAGAATTAATTGACTTTTAGACGGTTAATCGATCTACCTACATTTTGAACCCTGGTGTAGCCATAGGGGGATTTTTCTCACTAGAAAAAAACAAATGCCACCAATATAATACACTATGGATCCATGAAATGATATGAAATACCATGGCCATGAAAAATTACATGGTGGATCCATGTCATAAAAGATATCATAGCCACGAGAAAGTGCAATGTGGATCTATGCCACAACATACATCAGAAAGACATCGAGTACCAAAGAAAGTGTCCATGTGGTCTTCGAATTATTCATACAATAGTGACGTACTCCATCGCAACTTGGGAGGGTAACATAAAGGAGTGATTCCCCCTAGGCCCAAGTTCTTCGATCCAACCCCATTGATGGTACAATTATACATCATGTGAATGGATAAGATGATGTCGAGCATGGTAGAAAACATCTTATCATTGATCATTGAGGAAAATCACTAATAGATGCAAGGGGAGCCACTAATAAATAAAATGAACCCCTAGGTACCTATTACAATCTAGTGAGTTTGAATGGAATATCTAATGTCGAACACTCATAGAATCATTCATCAAGAGTCAATGAGATGAACCCATTGGTGATCATGAGGAATCCTACCATTGTTGATTGTAAGTTCCAAGGTTCTAGTTGGTATATAAATTCACTTCCTAGGTAATGATCTTGTGTCTAGAGGAAGAGATCCATAGAAGGAGGCCCTTAATGTATCCCCTGTCAATTGACCCGAAATAATAACTAAGAGATGTTATGAAGAGATAGAAGCACCAAGGACAACTAACATAGGTATGGTCAATAAGACTGTGGAGTGGCCAATTCAAGCTTCATGTCCCTTGAAAATATAGCATGACATACTAATGACTTGGAATTACTGACTAAAGAGTAGAAATGATATAGTGGAACAATGCATGATGTATTGATGATCTCTCCATAGTGACTGGAAGAGTAAGAATATAGAGGAGTATATAAATCATCCTCATGGTACAACTCCTAGGAAACCTATAACCCAATTGTAAGACAATTATGAAAATAGGTTCCATATTCAAGGGAAACAATGATTGATGGGTGCCAATTTAATAAATATAGATCTAGGTTATTTTCCTACCCCTTCTTTTTTAACTTTTTATTTTTCTAGTGTCCCATTCATGTTTTTACGAGGAAAAAAGAGAGATACCAGTATGCTTGCATGAAAAAGAGATAAAATCATTCTCAATAATTTCTTTTTCATGGTTATAAGTAGTTCAACCTGTGGAATTTAAGCTACACATACACGTTTTTCATGAATTTTAGGGAAAACATAAAAAATAATCATCATATCTCAAACTCAAAATCATTCATTATATAAATTTCAAAAAAATGATATTTAATATTAGGTATGGTAAAAAAGGTGAGTTATTAGGTACATAGTAGGAAAAAACATGTATTTTATGGGCCCTTTAGATAGTCATTATAGAGGCTCATCATTACCCCCCAGCTGAAGATTTCGCACATCCTTGTGCAATAGAAAGATAAATTGTACCCTTTGCAATCATTGTTGTTGTTGTTGTTGTTTCTCACTGCATTTTTTCCTAATGTCCCAAGTTTTATACTTGGTGATGACTTGTTGATAATAGTAACCCTTGGTCCTTTATGTATCTTCCCATGCTTTTCCTTGTTCCCATATAAGTCACCTATAGGTGAAACTGGGAGGAGGAGAGGTGGATTCATTTTGAATCCAATCTGTTTAGTCTTAAGCCTCCTCATGGTTTCCTTGTACCAAGAAGTTATAATGAATGCAACTTGCAAGGCATATGAAGAATGTGGTTCTCTTACTTGTATATGATGAGGTAGAGAGTGACATATCCTATGGCATACCTATGTTGTATCTTCTCATAAAATCCTTAAGGTGTCCTCAAGGTGTTCCATATCCTATATTTTCTTCTCTTCCCAAATTGGAGCTACGTCCCTATCTGAAGAAAGAATGTCATGGCTAGCTATAACATCTTCAGGCCTGGGTGCTTCATCCCTAATCAACATGGGACTTTGGAATTATTCTTCCTTGTATCTTTTTGTTTCTATTTCTCTGAGCTCCTTGTTCCTTAACTAAGATGCAAAATCCATGATTTACACATCCCATACATGTGGATTAGGATTCCATTTGTAGGGGTGGGGAAGGACAAGGTTGTGTAAATAACATTCACATAACCTGGCCTTTTATTCTATGTTTCAATCTTTTTGATTCTTCATAAAGTCCTTAGGAGTCTCAATGTAGAATTTGACCTACTGAACTATGTTTTAGATTTGGTGTTTGTACCATTGTTCCTTAAGGAATAATGTGTACACCTTTGTCAATTGCCTGCATCCAACATTTCCTAATATATTTTGGACATAATTTCCAAATATGCCCTCATAACTTCTATATTTTCATTCTTAGAAATTATCTCTTTCTTGGATTTATCCATCTCCTTTCTTAATTTATGATTTTATGTTATTAGTTTCTTGGTGTTCACTGTCTTTTTCATTCTCACAATACATAATGTTTCTTGCAAATGTTGAAGTTGTTTATCTAAATATCTCAAGGTGTCCTCTTTTGTTTCCTTTTGTTTCTTTCTACCATACTTTCCATTTGAACGATTCTAACTTGGAATTTTATAATTCTAACAAGGTGATATGTATAAGTGTTTTTGTTGGTGTCCTGATTTTTTATGTCCATTCTCCTTGTGGTGGCTTTTCTCCTCAAGGTGTTGCTTATTTTTTTGGTGATTTCTCCCCTAATTGATAGATTTTCTTTTCTCCTTATGGAAAATTTGGACTATATGAATCCTTTATATTTATTTAGGTAGATAGGTAAGTTATCAACTTGGGAATACTTTGTATGGTGCCCCTCTTTTTCATGTAGGATCACCTCCTCCTTTGTGGAGTAGGTTTTGTGCCTATAATATTTAGGGGGCTTGTTGATGGTGTCCTAAGTTTTGTTAAGGTATCAACCACCTCATTGTCTTATTTTTCTATTTTTATTGTTTTCTTTCTTTTCTATTTTGGGGACCCTGACATGTTGTCTTTCTTTGTTTTCTTAGCCGCTTTTTTTTTCCTCTTCTTCTTGGATTTGCTTCCTCATGGTCTCTTGTACCTCTAGGAAATCCTACTTGTCCATGTCTACAAATTCTACCGAAGGAATTCTATATCTCATATTTTCCAAGGTATCTAACACTATCATTTTAATGAGGCCATAGTGGGCTAGTGTATCCCATTTTCCTCTTTTCACCTTAGTGTGCATTTCCTTCAAATGTTGGAGCATGAAATAAGGTATGTTGAGGTTGTTTTATGGTTCCTTATTGAAGTAGTGTATTAACTAATGGAGAATTTTGAATTGATAATCATATACCACACTCATTCACCCTTCATGAGAGATGTATTTGATGAGGATACCTTAGGCCAAAGTTGAGGTAGAATTTCCCTTTTGATACTATTTTTTTCCTCTTGAGGCTTTTCATTTCTATGGAAGAAAATATTATTTTCATTTGTGGCCACTTGCATCTCCTCCTTGTCCCATGGAAAATGTTGGCTCTTGACCAAGTTTTGGGAGTTTCTTGGTCACGTGGACCTATTTTGGGAGTTCGACACCCTATCGAAGGCGGAGCACAAGATGAACTAGAGATCATGGGATCTCGGCCCCTTCTTGGGTTTTTGGGATAATGTAATGGGAAAGGGATGTCGGCCCATGGGTTTACCCATGTTTAGGCATATTTTGTAATATATAAATAGATTCTAAAGCTAGATAGAAGAGAAGAGGCATGCATTTATGTGATGTTGTATGAAGGACTAAGTGATATATCTACATGCTCTGTGCTGACTGTGTGAAACTTGCATAGTTAAGTGCAAGTCATTGTAAGAAGTGGTAGAAGGCTAAGTGTTGTAACGCAAGGAAGAAGGATCTAGCAAGCTGCGCAGATCTTCTGTCCTGTGTGAAGTAAGGGTTCTGAGGCTTTGTGCTTGTAACCAATTGAAGACACTAATAAATAAGAAGAGTTGGTGGACGTAGCCCCAGGGTGGGGGTGAACCACGTAAACACTGTGTCATGTGCTTTGTGCTTTGTCTTATTGTGTTCACATGTTGATGGATAGGTGCTTAGATATGATTAGATAGATTTTCTTCTTCTTTGTTCTTGTGATAATGTATAAGATGTTAGATCTAGTACATATGAACCTATTAAGTGTCTGATCTATTAGATCTGATCTACCTATTGATGCTAAGTGCTTAATATCTGTGTGGATCTGCGAAGTTCTGTTTTACCCATCGAAGAGGTTATTGGTCACATATTAAGGAACTAAAGGTGCTAAGTTCTCTACTAAGATGTATAATCACAGATTTCTATCCCAGATAAGGTTGTAGACACTTGAGTCCTACAACCGCCCATGCCTCTACCTTGGGTGAGACTTCATCTGCTTCGCAGGTGTTGCTGAAAGGGCTGGTAGTTAGGGTTTTGTTGGTGCGCTCTTGTAGCGTTGAACCTTGGGTCTACCCCTGTGCCAGAAAAAAACCCATAGTAAATTTGGAGACTCTACTAATAGAAGCTTAATACCAATATCTCTATCCCTCTAACGGTAGTTACATACTCATGATCCCTAACATTCTGAAAATTTAATGCAAATTCTACATAAATTTCATCATCAAATCTACTCAATCTATCAAAATAGTTGAACACATGGCTTCTCTGGAATATTTCAACTACTTCAGGATTTTCATAAATTTTGAGGGTTTTTTAGGTTTCCTTCCACTGAATCCATCCCCCATTCTTTACCTTCAAAGTTTAGAAAACAAGATAATTTTTGTGGGTGTTGAAATGGTTACCAAACCATAGTTTTTTGTCTTTACAAAATCTTGATATTGCTCTTTGGTTGCAGATGTTCTAGTTGTGTTGTTATTAGGATTTTTATTCATGAGAAGAGGAATTGACCATAGTGTTGTTACACAAAAAATATACAATGCTCAGGACTAGGTGCTTAGGATGTAAAAAGGTTGGACAATCAATAACCAAAGGTGAGGAATCTTATTAATTTCTTGTAGGAGATAAGACATAGGGTTGTGGTGACCTATGGAAATATTGTTCTTTAGGAGAGCTCGCCTATGAGTGAATAATTATGGTCTTGATTCATAAAAAACTAAAACAATATGTAATTTCCAAAAGGAACACATTTCAGGGTGTCTTTTGAAAATCAGAAGAGATTCGAGCTATGTTGGTCTTGATGCAAGGATTTTGTGGCTGAAAACACATATAATAACCTGCATGATTGTAGTCGTGAGTGACACATAGGCTTGCAAAAAAAAGTTACCTTTTTTAGCTCAAATACGGAGAGAAAGACTAATAAATTTTGAGATATCAGTCATATTTTGGTGTAATAAGGTAGCATGCAAAATTATGAGGGTCATTTCTCAAAAAAATAGAGCATGCAAAATTACATAGTAAACTTGAGAAAAAAAAAACATGGTTGATTATGCTACCAACCTTTTCTGTAGATTTGAGGGTTCAAGTTTCCTTTGGAAGACTAAATATTTTCTTTGTTAAGATTCTCATATGGTTGAACCCTTTTCTTTATTGATGAATACTACTTGTTCTCTTGTTGGACCTGTTGAGCTCAAGGATAGATTCTAAATTTTAGGACTCAACTTGTGGAGCAAAAATATATGGATTATCTTAAGTTTTGATCTCTTTAGCGCTCTAAGTTGACATGAAAACTATGTAATAATTATACCTTAATGGTTGTTTGTCTCATTATCCTGTTGTCATTATCTCAAATTATCTCGTTTGCTTTCCCACCTCTTTTCACTAGTGTGACCCCCCGCATGTGGAGTACGAGGCCCTCCTCATTTTTTTCATATTTTGCATTTTGAACTCGTTTATATGACCAGGCAAAACAAATGTGTTTTTTTTTTCATTGCAATTTATGAAATGAAGAATTTAAGAGTGGATTTAGAGTAGTTGATAATATTTTTTCTTGATGAGGTATGTTGTATTTTTCTTGTTGATCCTTTGTCCTTTTTTATTTTGTTGTGTGTAAGTGTAATGTGYTGGTACAGAGTATGTTGTAAGTTGTTGAATGATCCTATAGAAAAATGAGCATCTTGTAGATAGTGTGAATGAAGAAAAAAAAAAGATTTTTCATATGGGCTTGATGATTTGGATGCTTAATGAAAAAGAGAAAACTTTTTTTCTTCAAAAAAACCGCTTGTTGAAGCTTTTTTGTGACTTCATGTAGATTTCCTATAAAAAACCCTTTTCATGTAGGTTTTCCTGTAGCTTTCGTTTCTTGGCCCGAGTGAGGGAAAATAATTATTGGATATTAGGAGAGAGTTCTGTAAATTATTTTGGGAAAGTGAAGAGTGATATTAATGGAAAAGAGAGTGATTTTATGAATGTACTCTATCTTTATGAAAAAAAAATGAAAAATGAGTTTGACGATATGATATTGAAATTAAAAATATGGAAAGTGTAAATATGATATGATGATTGGAGATGAGAACTAAAATCTTGAATGTCCTACTCATCTCCTATTTTAGAATGTAATTGTTTTTCTTAGTCTTTGGTGAAAACAATTGTTTAGACCATACTTAGCTTTGCACTGTTGTAGGCCACCCATTGTTTATTGTTGTTGTTGGTTGCATGTGATTGGTGTTATTGTGAGGTGGTTCTCAGTTATTTTTTCTTCTGATCTTGTCATTTTGTGCATGAGATTAGGTCCTTGCACTGTCCTTGCTGCCTAAAAAAAAAAGATATTATTATGTATTATTTTGTTTTTTTGTGTTCTTTTTTCTCAAGGCAATGGTGTCATTGTTGGTTTTCTCCATTTTCCTACCTTATAATTCCTTTGAAGGTTTCCATGATAAATTTTTTTTTATTTTCTCAAGTCTAATATTGTCTCCATCGAGGTTTTCAACTAGAGACATGCCCTACATGACTCATTGAGGTTTTCATCTAGGTATTTATTATTTTTTTCCTTTTTTCTCTCTTTTTCTTATTCTTATTTTTCTCAATGTTTGGATGGATTGAGAACATATTTGTTGTAAATCACATCTAGATTATGTTCTCTCACTATGTTTGTAAATTCTTCCATTGTTAGAGGCGTGTTGTATCTCCTTATCCTAAATCCATTCACTAATAAGGGAATTCCTTCTGCATATATAGTCCTTATTTGGACTGATTCATTGTCATAACACTTCTCAATGATGTATAGCCCTAGCCATATTGTCAT
>SNQJ01S0045629.1:16888-49175 GCA_010110895.2 Picea sitchensis | reverse complement strand
GCTTGTTTCTGAGCCCTACTAATTGAAACCCTAGTTTAGAGCGTTTAACCGTTGGTTTCTTATCTTTAAGAAGTACTGAAATCATGAGTATATTATATTGTCGATTTAATCTTAGTAACTGGAAATTTTTACAGTATTATCAAAGTTTTTTTTCTTTTAGAATGTACTACTTGCCATGTTTCATTTATTATAAACTTTTCTTCGTTAAGCATTCCTTGTGGTTTTCTTCCCATTGATATTTTTTCTTCTAAATCCCTAGTTCTCAGTACAATCTCAATATTTCTCTTAAATCCCATTGTCCATTTAATTACCAATAATAAGTTTGTAACAACCCTAGTTGCTTGTTTTACTTTGGTAATTTCGTATTGCATTTATTTATTTTATTTTTATTTTTTTTATTAAAGTTTCTATGTTTTGTGTGCAGGTTAAGCATGTTTGGAGTTTTGTCCCTTAAGGCCCAAATTTTTATTCACCCTAATACATTTATTTAGGGATTTACTATAACTAAACCCCTTATTTAGGCCCTTAGTTCTACATTTGAACCAGGGCTCTGATACCAAATGTAGGAGCCTAACTTAATTTAACATCTAGTAATTTTACCAACAAGACAATAATTTCTACTAGGTTTATGAAAGTTCAATAATTCCAAACTATTTTAACACTTACGCATGTAAATTTATCAATGAATAATAAATTTAATATCTAATTAAAAACAATGCATAAATTTAAATAAGTACTTGAACCTGATGCTATTATCACTCCTTTTGTCCACAGCTTGCCTCATTGATCTCTTATGAACACTGCCAAAATCCATTCCTCCCTACCAACTAGGTAAAACCCTAGCTCCAGGATATCAACAAATATCTTGGCCCCAGATGCCGAAACCCAGTAGCTCAGTTACTTTGTATCAACCACTCACAAAATTTCACCTCCCTCTCTGCCAATCCCAGAGCTCCCAAAATCCATCCCAACCTCCCGTAGGAGATCACTTCTCCAAATCCTTCCTTCCTTATCCCTCCTTCACCTGACTTCCCCCTCATTTACTCCCTACCTAACCCATTTAATACCTTATCCCCCTTCCTTTATTTTATCCCTCTAAGTGATTAATAGGTTGGTTATCCGTTGTTAGATGCAGTAACCTTTTTATAATATATCTTATTAATCTAATGGAATCTATCTCAATGTTATTAAATGTAATTTGTAGTTAAATTATTAAATAATTAATCACAATTATATCATTCAATTAATTAATAACTCACTTAAACAAAGATGATTTAATGATATAGTTAATTAATACCTTGTTAACACAATTAATCCCTAATTAGTTTTACTTTATAAACTTTAAACATTTATCCAACTAGAGTCGTTATAAATTCATGAATTAAAACCATAAGACCTCTTGGAAAAACAATTGTGAGGCATTATGTTAGTAGTTTTATGTGTATTTATGTTAATGGAAGTTTAAAGCAATGGCATATAATCCATGTTCATGCAAAACCTTCCCTACATCAAAGGGTCAACAATATGGTCACTAACATTCTAATAAATAGGGATATCATTTGCCACTTTTAAACCCCTTGGAAACCATTAGATAAAGATGATATCGATGAAGGATACCATGGACCAATTTAGTATAATTGGTCTATCTGATCAGAATATACACTTGTGGCAAAAACTACATTAGAGAAACTGGGTGATCATTTCAAATCGGGATTAAAGAGCATGAAGGTAATAATAGAATGGAGGCTCACACACCTTATCATTAGTCAAGCAATCCAAGACGCAAATATTAGCCAAATTGATTCATGGATGAATGTTTAATTTTTGTATTTTTCTTTGTTATGGATTGTGAATGATCTCCTCATATTGAATGGCAATCCCTTGGCAGACAACTTATGATTTCAATGACTTCCATGTTGGTTTTTTTTATTATTGTGAAGCGTTTGGACATATATTTATTGCTTATCCCTCTACATCAGTCACAATAGCGAAAGGCGGTTTGGAGCGAATCGGCGGTCGTCCTTGATTGTTTAACAACTATAGATTGAAATCGCGTTGTTTTTGTGCATGGGTGATGAGTGGGGATAGAATTTACTGTTTTCTATGGACCCCTTACTTATGTTTTGGTTGATTGATTCATGGCTGAATGGCCAGTATTTGTGTTTTCTAATGAGAAAGTACTTATGTGGCTCGATTGTTTAAAACTTTGATTTATCTGTGTTTTTGTTCTTCTTCAACTTGTGTACATATTTGGATTATTTATGATAACTTCACGCATTGTGGATATATATTGTGGAGTGATGTCGAAATGAGATTATGCAAACATTCCTCACAAATGCTCTAAGGCATTCTCAAGAAGGAAGAACAATAACTCCTTCTTCAATTGAGACTCAGATGAGCACCAACAATCTAGATCCAAGGATTGTCAGCCGAGTCACAATAAATAGATCAACTATAGAACCTGTTCAAACCGGTGTTATGGATGCAACCTTTTGGATAGGTTGCGCATCAATATCCTACACGAGAATGTAGGGAATAGCTATGGACCAAAGAACATTTCTAGTAAGTTTCTTAAATTTTCTTATTTTGTTGAATTTTATTTGTATTTAAATTTGTAATGGGGTTAAATATTGAAGTTACTTTCAAATATTTGTGTAGGCAATCAATTTATTAAGGGGGTGACAATGAGAGTGTTTTTTCATGAATATTCAAATGTCGGTGTAGAGGATGAAGGCGGATTTAGGAGGCCACGTTATCAAGAAAAAAGATTGCGTAACATCCACCTATCCCCTTAGGAAATTGTGATGAACTTCCACAGGAAGGGAATATAGAAATAATGGCGCTAAAAGAAATGCTTTCGGGTGTCAAAAGAGGTTTAAGAGGAAAATGATTTGGCGGTCTTGGAACTTTCTTTGGAGAAAAAACAAAGTTTGCAAATTGGTTTTCATTCAGCAGTAGAAAACTTTATGGATGCATAGCGGAAGATGGGGCCAACCACTGGCAGTTTGTCGATCTAATGAGGCGGAAGTGGTCGAGAGGGTGATGGGTCTGATAAATGGGATATAGTAAAAATAGAGTTTCAAGGAAGGCGCCATCTCTATGTTCAATTTCCAAAGAGGGTCCAAAGCGGAAAGTGCTGAAGGTGCAATATTTTAAGAAACCCCACTTAGCTGAACATCTGTAAAACAGATTTTAGCGGCATATGGGAAATTTTCGTGCAACGATGTGCTTCCACACTATTTTGCAAGACATTTTTTGTAGAGTTTTTCTTGCGCATGCACCCAGATTATACCAATATGACGTCCAAATATTATGGTATTGGTAAAAGACGTACATATAATGTAAGGGGCATGTCGAGTGGAGCATTGTCGGGGTGATCCACAACCTCTAGTACCTCACCAAAAAGGGACATTTGCATCACTTCGAGTTTAGGTCTACACGTAATTTGTAAAGGCCAAGGCGCAATCGGGGAGAATTTGGAATCTATGTTCTATGGTGTTGATGTTGGCATGAAGCGTCGGTAATGAGGCCAATTCACCGGGCCACATTTGTTGATAAAGCAGATGCAGACTTAGATGCAATGTCAGAGAAGATGTTTTGGAGTATGAAAAAATTTGTCGGGATGGTTGGAAGAGGTCATTCAGAATTATGACTTAGAATCGCGGTGGTATGTGATCTATTTAGGCAAATTTTGATGCATTTTTATAGTTTATTTTTGGTCTAGATATATATATGGTTTTCTATAGAAATAATCAAGCTCTTCTTGCCATTAATCACGGTTTGGAGATATGTTAAATGAAGCTCCGGTTGGTAGGGGACTTGATTCAACAAGTTTAATTTGGATGGATAGAATCGGTATGTTTTTTCTAATAGTTGTTCAATCTCCACTCGCCGGTGAGTTCAACAACATTTATAATTTTGTATAATTGTGAACATGTTAAATCTTCGATTTAGTTCTTAGTTTTGTTGTTCACGACTCTCTATTCCATCTATTCCATCTCCGGTACTTGGGATGGCTTGTCTCAAATCTCATTGGGAGAGTTTAAAGCGGGTGGGAGTTCACAGGTATCATTTAATGTATTAAAATCATTTAAATTTAGTAGTGTTATATAATCGTTTGAATATAATTTATTAAAATTTCAAATTTCGAAATGCATTATATGAGCTAATGTGGAGAAGAGAGTACATGAAGTGTGGTTGGGAGGGAGATTGGGATTGATGAAGAAACTCGATTAGGAAAGGATGTGTCCATTCATGATGGAGTCCATTCAAGATGATTCATAAATGCACGTTCTTGACTTTTATGCAATTTTGTTTTTCAAATTTATAGTTTTTTAGCCTTTCCTCAATTGGTACTGAATTATGAAGAATCCCTAAGATAAGTTGTCATTGTCTTAAATGGTGTACCTCAAACATATAGGGTTAGATCATGATGAACACCTAATTTTGAACTTGAATATGTTGAATATTTGAGAACAAATTTTAAATGAAGATATTACCTCAAACTTATTTAAGGTTAGATCCACGATGAACACCTAATTTTGAAATTGAATATGTTTGATCATTTGACAACAGATTCTATCCACATCAGAAAAGAGAGTTTTAAATTTTTCCTCGATTGTAGTCATTTCTTTCTTATTCAAGAATGGCATGAGTATTATGAGAACATCTATTCCATCCCGAGAGAAAGAGATAAGTATTGCCGGAAGAATGGTATTTCAAATGAAGATTTTTTGAACTTTTTTAGATAATTAGTAGTCTTTTGGAAGAATTGCTTAGCCATGGAGATTTATCACGGTCCTTGATTTCTTGTCCAAAAGTAGGCATTGGTATTATATGAGAATATATATTCCATGGAAGAAATAGAAGATAGTATTTTTCATTATAATGGTAATTAAAATGATGATTTCTGAACTTTTTAGATAATAGAGTAGTTTTTTGGAAAAATTGTTTAATATGGAGATTTATGCTAGATCCTTTAGTTTGAAGACATCATGAAATTTGATTATATTACCAACTATGAAGAGATGAAATATTTTAACTATTGAGAGATTAATATTTTATTGACGTGTAAATATGATCAAATAACAACTTGGGATCACAGTGTCTCTAAAGGATTTGAGACTTTATCCACCAAGGGAGATTTCGTGGGATTTTGGACTTTATCCTGGGGAATAAGTATTTTTGGAACAATGACTTAATAGATGGAATTTGTGAATTATCTTCATACTCAGTTCTATATTTATTTCATTATTATCTATCTCTAACTCTAATCAACAATTTGTTTTTCCAAGAACATAAACATCACAAAATGGATGTCAATTTTATTTTAATTACAATTTCTGAATTCAGTATTATTTTGCATGTTTGAATTGTAAATTTCTACAATTTTGAGAAATCTGTTTTCTGGGGTTTCAATTTCACATATGAAGTCATCCATCTTCGATGGCTTAGAGTCAAAATTTTGGAGTTAAATGTCTTTGTTTCATGTTATCATCCCTAAAATGGATGTGGAACTTATGTATTTTACTTTGTTACTAATGGGACTTTTATTGTAATAATAGAACTTCTATTATAAGCTGTTACTATTGATTTTATTATAATGTCAGGACTTTTATTACAATGTATGTAATACATATATATATTTCATAATTTTGGAATTGAAAATGAGAATTTGTCTTATGTACATATTTGATTTATTTTATTTGGAATTCAATCTTTTATTTTATATGTATGAGACTTTTATGTGAATATTATATGATAATATAGAGTTACAATGCTTGAAGATATATTGATAGACTTACTCAATCTTTATTTTATATGTATATGAAACAACACATATGTCTCATTGGAATATTTATGAAATGTATAATTTTTTCAATGCAATGACAAATTATTTTTCTAATTTTTCTTCTCTTTAATCTTGATGTCACATGTACTCTTTAATCTTGATGTCACATGTAGATACATAAATAAAATATTTGTATTCCCAATAGATATATTAATTGATTTTTGCAAATGTTAATGTCTTGTTCAAAATCTATTTGATTAGAGTCCACCATTATATAATATTTATCCACAAAATTTTTGGGTCAAAGTTAACATTTTTTTAATTACAATTAGCATTTTGGAACTCTTAGAAAATTCCATTTTCACATTTTTAGATTTATATTCACTCTTTGGATCTAATATTGACACTTTATTAGTTTTGATTCTGGGTGACAAATATTTAAGATAATGGTACAGTATGCGCCTGAAAACCTGAAACAAAGTGCACAATTTTCAATATTAGTGATTTCTTAGTGAATGAAAAATACCCAACAATTATATAATATGTATTATTTTTATGTTTTCATGACTCTTATCATTATTAGTGCTTGTATATATTTTGTTTTGGTTAAAATGTAAGGTTTATTAGTGAATACAATGATAGAATTTGAATGATACAAGGTTTCTCTATGTTTAATTTTCATCACTTAGTATTTGTGGTCCTTATATGTATTTTATTTTGTTTACAATGGATGATTTCTAACCATAAGGATTGTATTTCAATGACCAAGAGTGCATGTAATCATCAAAAGAAAAAATAAATTTGATCACATGTTGACAAGGTTAACTACTTGTAGGAAATCATTTGCATGTCACATTTTAATAGAAAATATGTATTTTTTAGAAATAATTATGCAATAGTATGTCTATGAAGATACATTATTGTAAATACATAATACATAGAATAGTTGTTATACAGAATGAAACAAAATTAAAAGATATAATATAACTACTATTAATATAAAGCACCATTAAAAGACATAATATAACAGCTATTAATATACAACACCATTGCAGATATAATATGTTAGAATACTATAGAGGATTTTGTGGAGCTTCCATATCCTTTTCCATCAATACTTTTTTGGAATCACCCTAACACAACCTTTGGGTTCTTAGCATCAAACCCATAGAACTAAGGCCTTAGTGTGAGTGGGGACTTTCAAGAGATCTCCCTTGCCTATAGAGCTAAAACAAAGTTCAATGTTAATAAGTTCAACAATTCACATGGGAACCTATCACTTCATTTTTCTGAGGAGAATTTTCAAGGGGTTCTTAAGGGTTCTCTTATTGGAAAAAATAAGTGCTTATCATAAATCTTGCACTAAACATTGAAGTGACAAGTTCCACGACTTTGATTAAGGAATCTCAACTTCAATGTTCTAGAGAGAATTTGTAAGTGGTTCTTAAGGTTTTTTTTTTTTTTAATGAGAATTTGATATCATTATTTTTCCCTAATACTATGTTTTCTTTATAAAATATTAGTCTCATCCAAATTTTAGAAGGTGGCATGCTTAGAAGGATATATGTTGATGGGTCTATAATTTGTAAGTACTTCTTTTACTCTTATTCAAATATAGTGCGTCATAAAATTGGTTTCCTTGTTATTATATTAATTCTTGTTTAAATGCCAAGAACCTTAATTTTAACACTAATTAGGATGCAAATTCACTAAGTTGTCTCACTCCTACATAGTATTTTTATAAATATCATAAATGAAAATATGTTTGAAGACAGTATTGAAACAGTTATCAAAATCCGTAATGTACTTTGAATGAAAAATTACAACTATGGAATGTACATGTGCCAAGCTTGTTTAAAAATACGTGTCTTCATCTTCAATTATTCGTTCATGATCAACTTTGGACATTTTCCATTTTTATTTTTTTTTGATTGAGCTTCTATTAACTTTATGCAGCGGCTGCACATACCAAATGACTATATTGACAACTTGACTTGTCGGTGATGGTCTTGAAAGTGAACATGGATTTCGGTTTTATTGTTTCTTAGAAAAAATATCCTTTCAATACAATGGATCCTCTTTCATATATAAAACCGTTATCATCAAAATCTTCTAATAGCCTCATCTTTTTGTGGTGCGTGGCATCAAATAATATTTCACTTTAGAGTGTTGTTGTCTGGAGGTGCTACCACAGGAAAAACATCTCCTACAAATAATTGGATATATTGTACAACAATTGATTCATGTTAGATTATCACACCACCAATTATGTATCTATAAAGTTATTTGAAAAAATTTATACATAATTTAATTTACCTTCTACAACAAGATCATAAACTCCTATAAGCCATCCAGAAGCCCGACGCTATAGTTTCATTTGATTCTATCTCCTCTAAGCTTGAAAGTGGCATTTTCCTTTTACATTAAGTTCAACATGTCTCCAAGCTTTTAACATATCCACGCATTTTTGTTCTACATATGAAATATCATGGATTGAGTGCGTCTGTCTGCGAACAAAAACAAGAGTCATTTAGTCTATCAAATGAAAACCCATTTTGAAAACTTTGTGTTTTAAGCTGAATGTATTTTTCTTGTTCGGTGTGTACTTGCGTCATACGCGGTTGATCTATTTACATCTTCTATTCAACATGCCAAAAATACCAAAGAGACAAGGAACATTGGATTGAAATCTGAAAATGATTGAAGATTGAATATAAATTTGGAACACATTCAAATTTATATATCCTATATACATACATGTAACATTTATATATAGACACCCATGCGCACATCCCTTGACGGATTATATTCATGGCTAGTGCCATGTTGCACCATTCAACAACTTGTTGGTAGTTCAAATCGATCGGCATGAGGGTTTGGCTAATACCTTTGAAGTGCTTGTTTTTACACATGCCCATGTGCCGTCATGCTCTCCTTTTCCATGACCAGGTCTCAAAAATTCCAACAATGTGTAATCTTTAATTTTTGAAACGGTATAGCAATAGAATGATGGAGTGCAGATTTGGTAGCACCTTATTCCGGACCATATCAATGTCGATCGAATATGATTTGACGTTCTTTCAATGAATCGCGAAATTATCAAAACAATGTTATTTTTATAATGGTAGTATGCGTGTTCGATCATCACTTATATAAAAGTGATATTCTTTAATAACATGTCAATTAATACGTTAGTGTTTTCTATGTTTGGAAGACTTAGTTGAGCATGTCTATATAGAGCGTGGAAAAATATAGTGACTTTATCATAATGATAATATTCACTCGTATTTCTTTGTCTGATGAATGGTAATTCTCTGCAAAATCAACCTGGAGACAAAATTGTCCACAGTGCTGGAAACACTTCCATTGATTGTTTGAATTGTAGATATTACCATGTCGAACTCTACACGAATGCTTGGTGTATTTATAGATTTCTTCCTCAAACTTCTTCAAAACTCTATCAACTTGATTTTATCTACCTTCAAATCCAAGCCCAACACTAGATAACATTTGAAGAGTGTGGAGTGTTCTGCTCAAATATTCATATATTTTTCCAATTGTCTTATATTAGAAAATGATTGATCATTTAAAAGTATCATATTGATATGATACTTTGAATTAAATAAACTTATATTTCCACAACGATTCCATTTCTTTCCACCAACACATTTTTTGTAAAATAAATCATCATCTTCTCTTTTACATAGAATTTCAGATATAAAACATGAGCGTGGAAGGAGGAGGTGAATGTGGCCATAAAGTTTTACCAAAATCCAAAAAAGTGTAAGTAATACAACTCAAACTCCACATGATAGCGACAACAACAAGTGTCCTGGGGCAGTGATGGTCTACAACAAACCATGGTTTTTGTTGCCAAAATGTATTGATGGAAATTTCAACTTATTTGTGCTCTTCTTTGAATTTATTAAACAACTCTATTTGTGTCGTGGCAATATATGTTTGGATGTTCTTCATATTGATTTAGTGTTATTCTTCGACGCAACACAACCCTTGTATGTGCTGAAACACGAGATTCTTAACAGCTCCAACAATTCTGAGGCCAATTCTTTAACATTTTCTGCAATTCTATCTTTGTAGGGGTTGTCTAGAAATCATTGTCCAACAAGCTAATTCATCATTTACATCTATTTGGAAACTAAATTTTCTATGTTTGTGTAATGTTTTTCTTGGCGTTCCCCAAAGTTTTTCCATGTGTAGTGTCAAGCGATCTTTTATATTGCTCCACAGGAACAATTGTTGTTTGTAACGTTTTATGTGCAACCACTAGGACATCTTCTTTGATTTTCCAAAAGTTTTTTATACACTAGTTATATTGTTAAAGAACCATTGCACCTTTGTACATCCTTTGTGGAGCTTTTGAATATCCAATAATGATGAAGCTTCTTTTAACTTTCTTGACTTCAATGAAAGAGTAAAGAAGTTGAACTGTCTTATTCTTGATTCATCTTTGAAATAAGTATTATATATATTCTTAATTCGATATCTTATATAATGCTTAACTTTTTTCTTTCCAAATTTGTCATTATCAACATTTCTAATATTTCATCATCAATGTTGATAGATTCTCCTGCATATTTCAATTTAAATTTTATATTAAAAAACATAGCCCGAACACAAATTCACTAAATTATATTTACTTGAGTGTTCATCTTATATAAATCTAAATTTATGTACACACACACATACCTATAGGTGATTAGATCTTTTGATTCAATTTCGGTTTCAAGCGTCTTCTTGACATTATGAGACAAATCTATTTCTATTTTTTTGTGTAAAATTCTAATTACAATCAATTATATTTACAATATTTTTAATTTGAATTCATACTTTGAATTTTGTACTTTATCTAGTCCCAATGTATGTTGTGTGCTTAATCATCATATATGCATGCATGCACAGTTTGAACTTCTTCTTGTCAAAATATGTATTGACATTATCGCCGTTTATTTCTTCAATATTCGCATGTTCCTGTTTCTTTCTCCAATAAAGCTCTTTCCTTTTCTCAATTTGGCGAGTATCATCTCAAGTCTTGATCATATTTTTTCTTGCGCAAACTTTTGTTTCCATGATTTTTATAGTTATCTAAAAACTATGTTCAACAAAGACTTCACCTTGAAAAAATGCTCAACATTTATCTTTCAACCCATAAATTGTTATTCCAATAAGAAAACTTGAACAAACATCATTTTACCTTATTCAACAAAGGAAATAAAGATGATTTGGAACTTTGTTTAAGTGTTTTAAAACCACCATGTATCGATATAGATCCTCGATTAAGCCTATGGAACAAAGGAAATAAAGAAAAAAGAAAAGAGATATAGCGTATCGGTAATAGAAGTGCTTTGAAATCCTTATCCTCGAGACTATATCTTTTTGTTCATTTGATGGTTATGTTAAATTTATTCGGTTGCAATCCTATTTATACAATTTGAAAAGAAATTATCTGACTGATGTCGTTTCATATTCTGACAGTGGGTCGTCCAGAGCGGTCTTTGAAAGCTGAAAGAAATAGTTTTGGCGAGAAAGATAAAGAGCGTTTAGTTTGACAGATTCCGTTAAATTTTAACCTTTCGGCCGAAAAATGAAATTGGGACTGAAAAAAAACCGATGCCCAAACATAACTAAACTTGGAGATTCGCAGGACTCCTACCACCAACATTGAGAATTTGGTTTGGTAGACCGGCATTTCAAAGTGAATCTTCTTTAATTAGGTATAATTTGTTTTCATTTTCTTTATTTTTATCTAATTTTATTTAATTTTTAAAAAACTCACTACATAAATATTTTGTGAGACATTATGATTCGATGAAATGAAATATCGGTATCTCAAAATATACTGATTGAAAAAATTTGAAAAAATATATTCATAATCCTTAAAGTATTCTTTTCAAAAGGGTATATTTAAATTTAAGTTTTAAGTAAAGTAAAAGTAAGATATATACAAGGTGTAGAAAAACGTGGTTAAACTACATAGCGTTTTTCAGCTTGGTCAACTTCAAAAATTCTAGAAATTATAATATTCATCAGTTAAATTCAAAATAATAGTCATAATAAAATGAGTCTCTGTGTGGGTGCAGTATATTTTGTTTCTTCGAAACATAAGTTTAATAATATATACATTGTTGTAGAAATAAGTAACTCATTATCATTAATTTCATGTTTAGAAACATATTGTTAAACAATTGTCAAATTGACATATCAAATCATGTTAAAAAACGTACAAAATAGTCATTGGAAAGCTAACACAATTATTCACAAGTTTGTTTTTATAGCGTAAAAGGTGAAATTCTAAATAAAAAATGCCTTATGGCCGGAGTTGAATAACTTGTGATATAGTTTTTTCTCATAAAAGAACAAGCAAAAGTGTAACCCACCTTCATGATTTCACCCTATTTGAGGAGGAGAAAGGCATGTATGAATTAACGAAGCAACGAAGGCGAGGAAAGGAAGAGATGAGCTGATGGAAATGTGTGATTCGGATATCTTGAGGAAGAGTGTGTGTGGCTCTCCAACTGAGAGGAAGAAATGGAATCTTGATAAGTTGTTATGGTTACTTGGATAGAACAGAGAGAGGATCTTTGAGAATTTGCAAAAGACATGAACTAAGAAGAAGATCACGAGCTTTCACAAGTTTTGTTTTTACTGTAAAGTGAAATTCTAAATAAAAAAAATACTTTTATATGTCGGAAGTTGAATAACTTGTGAAAATATAGTTTTTTTTCTCATAAAACAAGCAAAAGTGTAACCCACCTTCATGATTTCACCCCCTGCTGAGGAGGAGAAAGGCATGAATTAACAGAACGCGAAGGCAGGAAAGGAAGAGATGAACTGATGGAAATGTGTGATTCAGATATGCAGAAGAAAAGAGGAAGAGGGCGTGAGGCTCTCCAACTGAGAGGAAGAAATGGAATCTTGATAAGTTGTTATGGTTACTGGATAGAACAAGAAAAAGGATCTTTGAGAATTTGCAAAAGACATGAACTAAGAAGAAGATCACGAGCTTGATTTTAAGGGAGAATTTGATAAACCTCGTAGAGGTTGTGACAAAGAGAGAGAATCTCTGAACAATTCCAAGAGGAGTTGTAACAGAGAGAGAGTGTGTCTGAAAAGCTGCAAAAGTTCCCTCGTGATAGCATGGCTTAGCACGGAGGTGGAAAGAGTGCTAAGAATGAATGCCTCTGAGCCTATGGTTGGGTGGAAAGGTGAACACCCACAGTCAGTTGGTTGATTATCAACTGTAATAGATAAGTATTCCATAGACTCTCTCAACTTGAATTTAAATGTATGATTTGAATGTATATGATTTAAACTTTACGTTTTATGATTATTTACAAAAATGCTTATGGTTATTCTATGAACCCATGTTTTTGAATGGTTCATGGTTATCTCTGCGTAGCCGCAGAAGGAATAATAGACATGGGTCCTCAATTGAACTTAGGAAATAGTTCATGATCCTTGCACAGGTCGTATAATACCTTCTCTTGTCTTAGAACTTAAGTTGGTGAATGGAAGATGTTTTCTTGAAACCAATCGACCAAGAGATCACAAACTCATGCCCGCGACCTTAACCAATTATTGGACAAGAATTGTGAGTGTATCCTCTAGAACACGATTAAGTCCCATATGACCAAGACTCAATAACCCTATGCTAAGTCCGAGAGGATCTAAAATATTATTGTCTTCGAGGTCTTGGGAGTTTGGAACTTCGGGATGTTATAACTTCACAACCACCAAAACCTCTGAATTTTGAAGTTGCAAAGTATTGTGGACCGTTGATATTCGAATCCTTCAGGATCCCTCTCAACCATATATTCATGGGGATGAGTGTATCACGTCAGGAGTGCATGGGGATCCACGTGTTGAGTGACAATGATGCCATGTGTGGCGACTTTGTGGCAGAGCAAAGAGATGTCAATGACCTGAGGAATGTGCCATGTATATTGCCAACAGTTTTTTGGTTGACATGTGTCACTCTAGGAGTGGCCTAATATCGAGACCAAGGGACCCATGAGCTACAGTTTCAATTTGTTAATCTTGGGACACCATGGAGAACCCCTCCCAACCATCTGATCCACGAGTGGAAGGATTCACGTGTAGCACTTCAGCGAAGTCCTACTCTGGGAGAAAAGGAGTATTGAGGAGGTAGAACTCCCAAACATAGAAGCCATGAATCGACGAGAGTCGTTGATCCGATGATCCTTCAGGATCCCCTCTGACCTTTAGATCTATACCATGGTCAACACGACACTGACCACTTAAGTATTAAGGAGGAAGACACACCACGGATTCCCTGAACACTGAAGCATGGATGATTTTAGGGGATAAATTTCGCTCATGGGCTAATTTTCCATGGTTTTTACCCAAGAAAGATTCGCTATTATAAAAATGATTCGCCCAAATTCTAAAGGATAAAATTATTTTACCTTAAAAACCGCCAAAATTTTATACAAACTATATAAAATCCTTAGAAATTTGAATATTTTTACAAAAATATCGCCAAAATTTTTATAGTTGGCATATGAAGGATTAGTAAGATTCGCCAAGGTTTCTACAATTTAAAATAAATTTCCATCCTTAAAATCATCCTTTCACTGAATTTACGAAGTAACGGAGGCCGTCGATCCATGGTTTATGTGGACATACCTCGACCATGAGATCAAATGGATTGGAAGGCTATCAATCCGGAGTGATGTGGCACAATGACATTATCTAGGGTGATGTGGATCCATGACTGATGTGTCACCTGGAATCGTACGTCTTGTAGACCCTACGCACCCATTAACACGTGACATGTGTCACCTCCTGAAGGGGCAACGTGTCATCTATGACTTTTCATGTGTCACACCTGGCACTTACCATTTGGTCCATTTGGTGGGAGAAGTATGTGGGACCCACCTATATTTTCCCTCACATCTATTACATCACCCTGTGTGAGGTTGGACCCTTCGAGAGTCCAGGACTCCGGGGGTTTAGGATGTACTGTCATGGGAAGTTGAAAGTCCCGAAGTCTGGAGCCACATGGAGAGATTTCAGGACTCCAGAGAACATGTGTAAAGTAGGAAAAATGGGCATTCAACGTCGACCATCGAATTCTCCTCTCACCTATGTGTTAGATGAGCATTAAGTCTCGCCATTGGATTGGACAGTGGATAGACCTTCTCTGCGAGAGGTATGAACATGAGGATATTACTAATGAGTTGGAGCCATGTGGGTTCCACGTGGCCCTTAATTAATGATGCCCAAATAAGTTCAAGAGGCCATAACTTACAAACAAGAGGTCAGATCAGAGCCCAGTAACAGTCGTTAGAAAGCCATGGGAGAGTCGAAGAAGGAGGAATACCTCGGAGAGATGATTCGATATGATTAGAGGAATAAAATTTTTGATGCCCCATCCCTAGAAATGGTACTCAAGGGTTGGGTGTGTTAAAATAACATACATAAATAATTTATAGATCCACAACTTGTAAAGGAAATGGAACAACAACAAAGTAAAAAATAGATGATAAAATAAATAAAATTTATATACATTAAATACAACTATCTATATATGCATATCTCTTGTTCTTTGGACTAGGCCCCCTCTAGAGAGAAAAGAGCTAGGATATATTATAACAACACTAGAAAATGAAAATCAGAATTCACACATTCAAGAGATGACCATCAAATATTGCAGAGTTTGGGTGCTCTATTCTTTTATTACGATAATCTAAATATCTACATCATATATTTGAACAACACCCCATGTCCATATCACCCCCTTGGGACAAATATATTACATATATAGTTGGGTTGAATCTCATGTTTAGAAAACTCATAACAAAGAAAAATGGACCAATGGTTGTCTAAATCTAGAAAACTCATGCTTTGCACTAGGTATGGTTTGTTGGAGGAGGGAGCTTTATCCACCATCCATTTGGTAGCATGGGTGTGATATAAACCAAGGATAACATAAATATTAACTTCATATGCGCACAAAATTCTCAGACAATGAATAAGGGGCAATATCCTCACTCCAACATGCTCCAATTGAATACCATTGTACAAGTTAGTGGTTATGTGTGGGTAAAACAACTCGAACAACTCTCGAGGAATAGAATATCAAATCAAATACCCAAAATATCCATTTGAGAGACGATCCTCACATGTGTTGAATTACATGCTCAAAGATAACTCATAACTAAATTTATCAATGCATTAAACTTTACTAATGACCTAAGGAAGATGCCTACACTTCATATCATAGGTTAAACACATACTTTGTAAATGAAGAGAAACTAATAAAACAATTTAATCAAATTCATAGAAAAACAACTCAAACATATTTTATTAATCCTAATAGCCAATTCATCATAAGATAGATTAACAATTAACAAGTGGATGTGCAAATGGGACAAAGATGAGTTAATAGGACAGTTAAATTAGGCTTAAATGATGTCATATAATAAGCCTGACATCTCATCCTTTCCAAATTAGTTACATGTCCCAATGCAACTGATTAGTCATTCTCTGGAAGAGATTTTCCTCATAGAGCTCAATATATCCATATATTGTAAGCAAAGACCCTCTATCTGCATACGTCTTTCCATTTTCAGAGTCATATTCCCATGTTTCATTAAATTCTATTTCATTGGACTTATAAGCAAGTACTTCCCCTTTTCCATTATGCATACTCCATTTTCGCTAGTAATTCTCCTTTCTTTTGGTAGCAAGATGAGATTTATCTTTCCTTTTTCAACACCTAGATTCGATTTGGTCTGATGTTTTAGTCACATTCAAATTAGATGGCCTTTTGAACCTATAAAGACAAAAGGAAAAACCCTATCCCTAGGTTTTCTAGTTAATATTCTACCAGACATAAAAGTGCTCCATTCACAATTTCTCTCTCTTAGTTCCTGGTAACAATTATCTTAACAAGCCCGTGGAATTGCTTTAGATGTTGAGACAATAATTCAATTTACATCAAAATCAGTCTCCTTTGTTACATGAAGGTTCAATTCACAGAAAATAAATTTATGTTTCATACATGCCTCATTGTAGCACACAAATGTTGTTGATCGTTCATAGATCAAATGAATTGCTAAAAAAATATTATACAAATCCTCAAATAGATGATCAAATAAATACGAATGAAAAATTCATTTTATAGAGGATTTTAGTTTTGGGGTAATACTATATCAAATAATAACTCAAATGCTTCTAACATGTTGGTCTATAACAATAATGTCACTCCAAGAGCTGCTTTGCAACCAGTGTTAAACATGTTGTATTTTTCTGTTGTCAGTGTCCAATTTCATACACTTCCTTTTTTCTCTTTTTACAAGTCTTCTTTAAAGTTTTCTTTCCAGTCCATAATATCAGAGATTTCAAGATCAAATTTTTTTTATAAGTCCATAATCTTTAGAGTACATTCTTGAATGTGTTTCTGATCTACTTTGATATCTATTTTATTCAAGAACCACTAAGAATAAAATTCACCAAAAAGATCTCTGCAATACTTACTAATATTCATGTTTGTTGATATTAACCATCATGCCTACAAAATAATCAAACTAAATAAACACCTTTATAATCATGGTATCTGCAAGATCTATAGTCTACTCCATAGTATTATGTTGATACCTTTTTCTTATCTTTGACTGAAAGGCCCCTTAAGACAACCTTTTTGTGGAAATGTCTCAAATGAAAATAGGGTGATGGAGTGTGTCATTCTAAGTAGTGGGCACCACTTTTTCTTGATTTACATGCCACTTTTGTCTTCAAGGGGAGAACGTTCTTTTAATATTGAGAACACGTGATTGTTCAATCTTCTCGACTTCTTTGAATTTTCTAGGAAAGACTCCAAATTCAGTCCATAATGCATTGGTTTTGATCTTTCTACTGATGTCAAATAAGATGTTGCTACATTATCCACCTATTAAACAAATTCTAAGATATGACCCCTTTTAGAAGAGTGCATTTCAACCATCTTCACTCCACATACAAAAACCTACAGTGCCAAATATAGTTTCTTAGGAATGTCATTTCTCGTGTTTGAAAAATTCAAAGGTGGCCCGAAAATTTAATAACAAATGTAGTGAAAACCAACGATGCAGGATCACCCAAAATAAAATTGTGAAGGTGAATGACAATCTTTAAATTCTCCAACTGTTTTTTAACAAGAATCACAATGGCTACTTCTAAGGATATTTCTATCAATAAAATTAATTGTCCTTGGAGACAAATGGTTCCTCTAGAAACTAATTTATGGATGTAATTATGTAGTAGATCATGAAGTTCAAACATTACCTTCTCTAGAAGGGACTTTACATCAATACTTAAATAAAGCAAGGTCCTTGTTGTTGTTATTATGTCATAGAATTTTGGATTCCTTTCTTCTTAGAATTTTCCAGTCCTTTGTTGGGAATCGGTTGTTGCAATTGTGATCCTCCTATAGGTGTATGTTTTGACTAATATATGGGTGGGTTGCAATTACAATTAGCATCATACATTACCATGCTTATTATCCTCTAATTTATTCTTGTATTACCCACGGGAATTATGCATTCCATCATTGACAAGGTTTAAAATATGTCCATATAAGAAATCTTATCAAGAACTAGTTGTGCATTTTAAGGACATCCATTCTAATCATTGTGAGAGGCATCAATATGTTCTTCTTGGAGTTGGTGTGCACATGAACTTAGTTCATATGTATGGTCCTCAAATCCCTCCACCATTCCATTGTCAGTAGTCTATGTCATTTTTATCGTATCATCTTTAGAAGTGTTGCAAATATTTCCAACTCGGTCACATGAATCAATGTAGCTTAGAAAAGTTCATGTTGATTTTTGTATATGATTGTAGGAAGGAAGGAATCTATAGATTAACCCAGCGGAGCCTCACCATATCCATATAAACATTGATCCGGATTTATGACTGGAATGAAATAAATAATATATTTAATACAATAAAACATAGATACAAAGAACAAAAACAAATATCCAGTGAACAATAACTTCTATTGAATAAATAAAATAGGTTGAAACTATAAAACTGTAGAACTGGAAACAACTTGCTTGAATGGTGGTAGCTATCTCTGAGAAGAGATGTCGTTGCTATGCACATCTATCTGAGAAGAATGATTACAATGAGGCTCCAAAGGCCTTTTTATCATTAATCATGAATGCCAAAACCCTAGACATCAAAAAACCTAACCCTAGTAGATGACACCCCAAAAGTTGTTTAAGCCCCGATGTGTAAGCTGGTACCTCAAGTTCCTAGGGTCGTAACTTTTGCATACGACCTTTGTTTTAGGCACGTGATAGTCTGTTGGAAAGTTATTTTCAAGAACTACGCATTATACCATCAAAATCTGACTCTATCTATAGTTTGACTATGGCAAGCCAAAAAAACATTGTTTAGGGCCCCAAAATGACCCTGGAAGTACAAAAAGATGTATTGAAATGAAAACTAATAATCTAGTTGGATTAGGTGAGAAGCCACTAATATCCACCTAGAAGATGTGTAGGGATTAAGACAATGCTGGAAGTGCAGAACCCACAATTACAAAGAATTATAGAAGAACGTGTTGAACTAAAAACTGTCAAGATGAGCCAGTTGGAATAGGTGGGTGGCCACCAATATCCACCTATATCAATCCTACCCCATTAGGAAGTAATTGTGTCTATTGCGTTGATTTTTCCCATCAGGTAAGGAAATTTCTGCCTAATTTGGCCCTCGGTGAGCCATTTTCCTTGGTGTAGGAGTTTCCTACCTTGACAAACTGATAAAGATAGATCCTCTCTTGGTGAGTGCCCTTGACTTGTGTGTCCACTATATGATCAGTGGATGCTTGTTCTATGCAGTCAAGGTTGAGCTCTATTGGTGTCAATTGTTCTTCAATTTATGAGATGTTCAATAGTGGTGTAAAATATGGTCGAAGGAGGTCCACACTGAACATTGGATGCAATCCAAGGAAGTGGGGAGTGTTGAGATCAAAAGAATTATCCCACAACCTTGGTGATAGTGTAAGTCCCATAGCAAAGTGGACAGAGATTTCTATGGGGCCTTGTAAGGCGTTCTTTCTACAAATGTAACCAAACCTTGTCTCCCACCTGAAACATGTGCAATACCCGGTGTTGATCATAGCGTTGCTTGTACTTAGAATTGACTTTCTGCAAAATCGCATGGACCTGTTTGTGGATGTGTTGAATATGATCAATGAATCTGGTGGATTTGTAGGCCTCAAACTGGACATGGGAATATTCTATCTATGTGATTGCAAGAGGTAGTGTAACGTCAATGGGACCCAAGGGTTGGAATCCCAACCCCACCTGAAATGGGCTATGGTCAGTGGAGCTATGGAGAGACTTGTTGTAGCTTTGTTGAACATAGGAATGACTCTCATCCCTTGGTGATAGTGTAAGTCCCGTAGCAAAGTGGATGGAGATTTCAATGGGGCCCTGTCAGGCATTCTTTCTACAAATGTAACCGGACCTTCTCTCCCACCTAAAATGTGTGCGGTACCCGGTGTTGATTATAGCGTTGCTTGTACTTAGAATTGGATTTCTACAAAATCTCATGGACCTGTTGGTGGATGTGTTGAATACGCTCAATGAATCCAGTGGCTTTGTAGGCCTCAAACTGAACATGGGAATATTCTATCTATGTGGTTGCAAGAGGTAGTGTAACGTCAATGGGACCTAAGGGTTGGAATCCCAGCCCCACCTGAAATGGGCTATGGTCGGTGGAGATATGGAGAGAATTTTTGTAGCTGTGTTGAACATAGGAAAGCCTCTCATCCCATTTACGTGGATGCTTAGAGTTATACATGCGCAGGATGTGCACAATCATCTGATTGACAACCACTTGTCTGGACATCGGTTTGAGGGTCGAAGACAATTAATTTAGTGAGCTTCGTGCCCAACAGTCACCAGAGACTCGACCAAAATGTGATGAGGAACCTGTTGTCCCAATCAAATATGATGGTCTGTGGTATCCCAAAATGGACCCACACTCATTCGAAGAAGATATCGGCAGTATCTATTGATGCGACACTCTTCTTGCAGGATGTGAGAATGGTCATCTTTGAAAACTGATCAACCACCACAAATACAAAATCATTTCCTTTCTTGGTGGATGGAATGACAGACATGAAATACATTGATATGGATTCCCAAGGCCTCTCAGGAGTAGGAAGAGGGGTGTATAAGCCTTTCTTCTTGATGGTTGGCTTGGTAATGACACAATCATTTTAAGATCTGATATACTTTTTGACGTCCTATTTAAGTTTTGGCCAATAAAAATGTTTCTATAGTATAGACATAGTTTTCTCCACACAAAAATGTCATTCCATACGACTATAGTGAGCCTCCCAAATCATCTTTGCACACTTGCTTGCATGAACATAGAGGTGGCCCAGATGGCATAACAGTTCATCCTGAATGTGAAAATCAGTGAAATTCATGCACGTACCCAAGAGATTATAGGTGCTGGCGAAGTGAGAATCTTGCTAATAAAGTTGGAGCCATTCAGATGCCTTATGCACTCAACTATGGAGAACGATGGTGATTGCAACCACAGGAGGTCGATTGACGAAGTCAAAGACATGATTTGTGCTCCCTCTCTTATACTTGATGTTGAGATGAAATTGTTGCAGGTATGTGGACCACTTCTGATGCCAATCGTTCTGCAACTTCCCATGTGTTTGTATGAACTTCAAATTTATAAGGATTTTATATAGTTTTTATAAAATTTTGGCGATTTTTAAGGTAAAATAATTTTATCCTATAGAATTTGGGCAAATCATTTTTAAAATAACGAATCTTGTTTTTGGAAAAACCATGGAAAATTAGCCCATGAGTGAAATTTAGCCCCTAAAATCATCCATGGTCAATTTTCATTTCTTCTAAAAATGATTCACCCAAATTGCATAGAATAAAATTATTTTACTTTAAAAATCACCAAAATTTTATAGAAAATATAGAAAACCTTAGAAATTTGAATATTTTTTCAAAACCATCGCCAAACATTTTACATTTTTCATATTAAGGACTAGTAAGATTAACCCACGTTTCTACATTTTAATATAAATTTCCATCCTTAAAATCATCCCTGGTTGGAATATAGTGTGTGTTGTTGTTGAGTGCTAAAAACCTGTTGAATATGTTGCATGTGGTCCTCCCAATTTTCATTGAAGATAAGGATGTCATATAGATATACCACCATAAAATAGTTGGTGAAGGGTCTCAATACATCATCCATGAACCTCATGAAATTTGTTAGTGCATTTGTTAGGACAAATGGCATGACCAACCATTCGAAGAGACCTTATTTAGATTTGAAATTTTTCTTCCATACATCAGTCGGTTCGATGGGAACCTTGTGGTAGATAGACTTTAGTTCACTCTTACTGGAGAACTTGGCCCCCAAGAAGGTCATCAATTCAGGGAATTGGGTACCGGTTCCCGACTATGCTTTTGTTTAATGCTCTATAATCAATTCAAAGCTTCTAGGTCCCGTATTTATTCTGCACCAGTGCAATAGGGCTTCGCCAAGGTGAGGAGTTTGGTTTGATGTTTCCCTTTTGAAGTGTCTCTTGGATATGACGCTTGATTTTGTCATTTTCCATAAGAAAACGATAATAAACTGGTCCATTAGGCAAAGGTGCACTTAGAGTTAGATCAATTGGGTGCTTGACTTGGTAATGCATTGGTACCCTGGTGGGTGAGGAGAAGATGTCTCTATAATCTTCCACTATTATGTCCAGTTGCTTCAGATGCAAAGAGATGATCTGTGTAGAGGTCATAGATGTGGCAGTGACCTTCTTCTTACTATGGGCATAGATCATAAAGCAGATGAACTTCCCATTCTATGAAATGACCTTACTTCACTTCTTAACAAAGATTAAAGAAATAAAGGTAGGTGACCCTACCTCTGGTATCCTATACAATTTTCTACCCAAAGTCATAATAACACTACGAGGTCTAGAATCATACATAGCATTTCACTTCCACAAATATGGTTGTCCTAAAAGAACATCACAAACTTCATGCGGATAAATATCACACAATACTTCATCTTTGAATGGATTGATTTCGTAGGGCATATGACGTTGTTGGCTAATGCAAAGATCTCTTCCTTGGAAAAACCAATCGATGGTGTAGCGTTGTGGGTGTGGTGTCATCGACAGATCCAACCGCTTGACAACCTATTATGTGATCAGGTTTTTTTGACTGTCGCTATCAACAATGAAATGAAGCAGAGCCCCCCTTTACCCACATCTGTGAGTGAAAGAGGTGTTCCCCTTCCTCTAGTTCTTCGGGTTCGCTTGGTTAGACTTTGGTGGTAGTGACAATGGCACTAGGTTCAACATAGATAATCTTCTTCCCTCCTTCTGGATTTGATTCAGAGTCAAAATTTTCCTCTGAATTAGAAGATTTCATCTTGTCCACCAGTGAATTCTTGGAGAGAAATTTTTCAGTGTTGTGCCAAGGGATTTTATGGTATTCACACAATTTTCATGTGTCCTTCTTCAGATTCTACTTACCCTTCTTGTGTTGCGGCTTGGACTGGTTGTCCTGAGAGTGACCATATTTGCTTTGTCCTTTGTTTTGTGGGTTGGGGATGCCTTTGACCTGCTTCGGTTATGAGGAGTTTACAGATCCAAACTCCCTCCTCCTCTGCTTAAATTTTGCTCGATCTTGACAACATATCTATAAGTTGTACTCAATGATGTGATATCCAGAAACTCCATTTTTGTTTAAATGTATCTATGTAGATAGTCGTGGTATTTGAGCACCATATTTTGTTCATATTATTTGATACCCAATTTAATTCATAGGGTATGGAAAATATTGGTGAAATCTGGTATTGTATGGTCCCTTTCCTAACACAGGATGGTCCATCTTGTGCACTAGTCCTTGTAGCTTCCAACGGGGTAGTATTTTTCTTTAATCGAATCCCTGAAGTAATCCCATGTGGAGGAGACCACAAATATTTCATATTCCTCTATGTCCTTTTCTTAGAGTAAGTATCCCACCAGTACTTAACATGGGGGACGACCTTGAGGAGTGCAAAAGTAATAGTTTCCCTATCGGAAAAATTGTGGATCGAAAAATATGCGTCGAGCATATTCAACCATTTATCTGCAACATCTTCATCTATCAGTCCTTCAAATAAGGGAATATCCATCATTTTGTTCCTTTGTTGTGCAAGGGGTTCCTTGAGAAATAGTTTTAAAATCTCTCCTACTCCATCATCTTTCTTCTCATCCCCCATGAGTTGTGGTCGGGCTCGGTGCGATCAATCTTGCAAAGGCTTGATTGGTTCAAGTCCCAACTTCTTGTACCAAGATCTTGTTGGGGACATGCATGAAGAAAAATAACTGAAGAGCAGACCGCTCTGATACAACTAATATGGATTTATTAGAGGAACGAAATAAATAACAAATTGAATATAATAACACATAGATACAAAGAATAACAACATATATCCAGTGAGCAATAACTTCTATTGAATAAATAAAATAGGATGAAACTGTAAACCTGCATAACTAAAAACAACTTGCTCGAATGGTGGTAGTTATCTATGAGAAGAGATGTTCTGCTTCAGACATCCATTTGAGTAGAATGATTACAATGAGGCTACATAGGCCTTTTTAACATTAGTCTTGTCATCCAAAACCCTAACCCTAGGAGATGAAACGCCAAAAGTTAAGTGGGCCTCGATGGGTAAGTTGGTACCTCAACTTCTCGGGGTCATAACGTTTGCATACGACCTCAATTTTAGGCGTGTGATATCCCGTTGGAAAGGTATTTTCGAGAAATACACATTACGTCATCAAACTCTGACTCTGTCTACAGTTTGACTATGGGAAGCCAAAAAAATGGTGTTTAGGGCCCCAAAACGACTATGGAAGTAGAAAAAGATGTACTACCATTAAAAATTCCAAAATAAGGCAGTTGGATTATGTGGGAGGTCACCAATATCCACTTAGAAGCTATGTATGGATTCATACAGCCTCGAAAGTGCAGAACCCACAATTACAAAGAATTATAGAAGAACGTGTTGAACTAAAAACTGTCAATATGAGCCAGTTGGAATAGGTGGGTGGCCACCAATATCCACCTAGATCAAACATGGTGTTATATTCATAGTATCCAAAATCCATTATGAAGAATTATCCACAATATGCATTCATAGAATGTTCTTTAAGAAAGCCAAGAAATGTGTCATGGAAGAAATGGTGGGTAATTATACTAGGCAGTTTTAGGTCCATGATCCAATCCAAGTGAAAAATTCAAATGAATCTTAACTGCAGATCGATCCTTAGAAAAAGGAGTTGATGTTTGCACATTCTCTTACACAACCACCCAAAACAGTCATAAAGCTCAAAGTAGGGGAAGGTCTCTCCAAGAAGGCTAAAATATAGTGGGCCAACCTCCTTAAGTGGTGATATTTTAACCATGTCAATGTGATGGTAATGATGGACACTTCCTAACAGTACCATTTACTAACCATAATTCTCAAAAGAAGGTAGCACTCTCCATATTTAATTAGAATACGCCATTTCCTGTTCTTATCCAATGTGTCCCTTAGATAATGACCATTATATATTAATGATGAAACATAGGATGTATGAGATGATCTTAAACGTTGAATATGTTATGAATGCTACAGACCTTTCCCTGAAACTCATGCATTGTAATTTCACCAAAATGATTTTAAAAACTTTGGAATTGGTTTTAATTTTGAACTTATGTTGTATTGTGATGGTGTCAAATTTGGGGAGTATATATCCCAAAAAATGTCAAAATTTCAAACCATCGAATTCTTTAGGAACACCTGACTTCAAGTCATGGCAATTTCAATTCTTATGTTAGAAGTATATTGGAGAAGACTGTGTGTAAAAAATTGAGATAGCTCATGTGAAAACCCTTTTTCAATGAACATCCATGTAGCAATGCTTGTATCTTTATATTTTTTCAATACCCTTGTGCCTTTTAAAATCTAAAATATTGTTGTAGCTTAAAAATATGCAATGTTTCTATAGCTTTTAAAAATCTGCAATATTGTTTTAGCTTTTTAAAATATGCAATATTCTTGTAACTTGGAAATCTAAAATATTGTTGTAGCTTAAGAAATATGCAACATTGTTGTAGCTTACAATTTGTATCATATGACTCTACTTTTTGCAATATCAATTAAAATTTTGGTGTAAAACACTCCTCACAATGATTTTGATGCTTGGTATTTTCAAAAATTCTTGTATCTTTTAATTTTAGAATGCCAACATGGTTTTATAACTTATAGAATTTTCACTACCTCTAAATTGGAGGATCATTCCAAAAATTTGTAAACAGTATTGTATCCATATAAACCTTGGCAAACATATTCCATTTGACAACAGTTTTGAAAATGGTGTTCGGTTAAAAATATTTCAAAGGATGATATCATACTACATATTTAAAAAATTGTGACACCTGCTTGTGATGAAAGTATCCTTTCGTCGCAAAATTGAAGATAAACAGTTGAATTTTTCAATTTTTTTATAAATCCATCCCACGTTCTCTTGAGACGAAACGAGTTGTACATCTCAAGAGTGACGAACCTAAAGATAATGGACTCTCGTCTCTCTTGTGATGAACTCTTGAGATGATAAACTTTGATCGTTACATTGTTTGACAAAGTCAACATTGACCGTTACACTATTTGAAAAAGTCAACATTGACTTGGTCAACGTTCATCGCTCTTGCAACAAAAAAAATATCTATAAATATTTTGCAAATTAGAGATGCTACGACAATCTTGCTATAACCACCACGGTTCAGAAAGGGTATTTTTGCACGGAAGAATGTCGAAAAATATTAGACGTGGGAAAAAAAGTAAAGAGGGTGAAAACGATGATGGTAGATGTTATTTCCCTTGCAAAAAATGTTGCACTACACATCCTATAAGAATTTTAATAGCAGCAACTAAAAAACATTGTAGGAAAGATGGGCACATTGATGGGGGGATCAAATGCATATCGTCTTGTGGTAATTAGCTATATACTCATTATCTGTTTTTATATTGTCAATTTTATATAAAATTATATATATATGTATATATATTGTTTGAATATTTGTTATACACACTATTTTTGCATGATTGTTTGTAATTATAAACTTAGAGTTTCCCTCTAACTTTTTGCAGAATATTGCACCGAGTAGTAGTACAAATGATATTGTACAAGATGAGGAACATGATCGAGCAAATGAGGATGTCATGGAAGAAGATGATGGCACAAATCAAGTTAATGATCCCATGGACGAATATTATGGGACAAATCAAATGATCAAAGATTTGTTTGCTCATCCGGATGAGGATGGGGACAATGATGGTATTTATGATGAACCTCTATTAGAAAAGGAAAATAAACGATTTTATGAAGGCTCAAGAGAAAATCTTATCTCCGCTACATTCCTACTAGTGAACTTAAAGGTTATGAATAATATGTAGAACACTTTATGATTAATTCTTTTTTTTAGTGTTAATTAATGTGTAAAATAAGAATGCAACTTTATGATTAATATTCTTTACATTAACTAGTTATTTGTTATGTTGTAGATTGTTAGGTGAATTTTTGTTACCATCGTCAAATAGTTTACCTCACACATATCGAGATTTGCATGCCATTATGAAAGACATTGGAATGGATTATCAAACTATAGATGCATGCCCTAATGATCATATTATACATTATGGACGACATGCTTTGAAAATGTAATGCCCACAATGTCGTATTGGTAGATATCGAACTGATCAAGCAACAAAAAGGGTGCCTCGAAAGGTTCTTCGTCATATTCCCATAATTACACGTTTGTAGTGATTGTTCAGGTGTGAAATAATAGCACAATTTATGGATTACCATGTACGTAACAAAGTGGAGATGGTGTTCCTCGAATGCCTATCAATGGTTATGCATTTAGGGAAATTGAGGAAAAAATGACAGATTTCAAAGATGAATCTCTTAATGTTAGGCTTTCATTTGCAACTCACGATGTTAATCGATTCGGAGAGCTTAGGTCTATTTACTCAGTGTGACCATTTTTTGTTACCAACAATAACATTCCTCCTTGGATGTTAATAAAGAGGAAAAACATAATGTTAACAATGATTGTTCCAGGTATTTATTTACATTAATGATTGTTCTCGGTATTTGTTTACATTAATATCAAATTTTATTATTTTTTTTCTCACATTACATTGAATTAAGTGTTTTCTTCATTTTTAGAGGGAATCAATTATGTATTAAGTGTTTTCTTCATTTTTAGAGGGAATCACTTATGTATAGGTGTATTAATTTAAGTATTAAGTTTTTAAATTATTTTTATATAAATTGATTTAAGCATTGACTAGTTAAAAAAAAAAAAATGTTTGAACAAATAAAAGAATGAAGAAAAAAGGTCAAAAAAAAAAATATAGATGGCAAAAGGTGAATCAATAACAACATATGGCTCCTAATCAAAATGAAAAGCAAATAAAGAAAAAATCTAAACTAAAAGCAATGCATTGTATATTTACCATTTTCATAAGTAAATAACTTTTATTTGTCTTGATTTTCCTTCCACTATGTTTACATCAGGGATGATATGATTTCAATGGGGGTAATTTGGTATTGAATAACATTGTTTTCATACAATTGTTCGTGATTGGAACTAAGGATTATCCATGTTAAGTTTGGATCTATGAAGTTGAGAGGAATGCAACACATTAAAGTGAAAAAAAAAATCACAAATTTTGCATTATATAAAAGGTTTGCATTTTTAAGGATCTAATCCCTTATAAAACTTAATAGATTTGGGTAAATTTTATTTTAATTTGTAATAAATTAAAAAAAACATATAACTTTTATTTTGTTCAATAACACTTTATAAATGTTCAATAACACTTTATAAATATAATTAGGTAAATATTCATTTTACCCAAACTCATTAAAACTATTTAGAATTTCATTTTCGAAATAACATCGTGGAAAAATACTTCAACTCATCCCATTCTTTTCATATGTAAGATACACATTTTACGTTTAAGAAGAAGATAACATCGGCCTCACAATAAACATAATTATAATTTAATTTAAATTTGAACCTTTTCATTTATTTAAAAATGGCATGGATTATTTTCATAGTAAAATTATTATAAAACTATAAAAATAATTATACGTAAATGTAAATTTTGTAAATGAGATACTAGGAATATGTACAAGTATGAGAAATGGAGTATGGGATCACTCGACTACAGCTAGGGTTAGGGTTCTGGAAGTGAATATGGGATCGCTGGATCAAAGCTAGCGTTCTGGCGCTAAGCAGTCTATGGAAATGAAAATGAGATCACTAGATCGGAGCTAGGGTTCTCACGGTAAGGGTTCCTCTCTATAGCGGGGGTTTTCTGTGTGACGACATGATGGCCTCGGTTTCTAATCAGGCGTATTTGTCATTTGCTCCACCTTTACCACACTAAGCCTCACTATGATTTGTCTCTGGAGTCATGCCATAGGAGGTCGGGTTTCAACTGCAATGCTCAACACTCTCTATATATGTTACTCCACTCGCTACCCCATCCATAGCGTCTGATCCAGTCCCACGTTGTAAGTGCCATTGGATAAAGAAGGCTCAAGCTATTTGTTCTGTTATTACTCCAAAAGTCACCCTAGACTATAATCACGTGAGCTTGGTAACATCAAATATTACCAAAAAAAACAAAAAAAAAAATTGATTTTGAAATTATGAGAGAGGTAAGGCTAAAGCTATTTGTTTGACTTTAACAAATCATATGAAGTCATTCTTGCAAATCATCTTCCATATGCAGCAAAACAGATCATCCAAAAGCAATGTTTAGCCTTTCAACGCTTTCAGGTCGAAGACTTTTATGGGAAAACATAGAATTGCGAACAAAGATATGAAAATCATTTTCAAGCATATTATTTATACAATAGAAGAATCATAGTTTGGAAATCATTTTCAGAATATTTAGCAACACACAAGGTAGAAGATCGCAAAGGATCCTCCTAAGCAACCTTCTCACGCTTGTTGTTGAAGAAGAATAAATATGAAGAGTCAAAACAGAGAAAAACATAGCTAAACATCACTCTCTTCTGCAAATGAATTCTTAACACAAAAAATGATAAGATAGGTTATCTTCAAATTAATTTTGTCAAAGTACAAAAACAGATCCTCTCGGCCTCTCGCCCTTTCCTCTCGATTGGAACATGGATTTATAATAAAAAAGAAAGGCAACAGCTAGAGGTGCGAGCTTGCCCTTCCTCCCATTCGATTCTCCAATCAACAACTATCTATCGAACACCTATGCTAACAGCTATTAACAAACTGCTACAAAAAAAGAAAAAAATGTTGGCAATTAATCCAACACAATTTGAATGACACTTTCTTCCTTGATGTGCATCTTTTTCCATTGCCATGTTTCCTGTAGAAGTTGTAAGTTGTCATCTTGCTGCCAGTTGTTGTTTCTGCAATCTTCTCCTTCATCAGCCACTCATAAAGATGTTAGCTCGACTTCCCTTGATTTTAGGTGCCAACTGGTATATGTGTGCAAACCTTTGTCCTCTTTGAAATATTAGGTAGCGAAATTACGTAGAACCCCTTATGTTGCGTCTGTGTGCAAACCTGTTCTCTGCAAGATATTGGGTAGCGAAATTAGGTAGCGCACTGTGGAATACACAACACCCAAGAGAAAACGCAGTGCTCAAGAAATTTGCAGTGCCCAGGAGCAAACGCGCGCTCAGGAAATTTATAGTGCCCAGGGGAAAAGCAGCGCCCAGGAGATTTGGCAGCACACTGCACTCTGCACATCCATGCATGAAAACGGTGGAACTGGCAAGAAATTGAGAGCAACATCATACATATCATGGCTATATTTAGTTCTTCAACCCGTGTATGCTTGATGCGTGGCTTGAGCTTGAGGCTTGACTCGTGGCCTAGCTTTGACTTAGTTTGTGGATTAGTATTTTGACATATAGCTTTGACTCATAGATTACGAATCAGGAACGTGATCTTAACTCATAGTTTAGCTTAATTTAATGGCTGGTGACTAACATAAGAAATGGGCATGTGGTTTTGTAAACTCTAGACTTAGGATAATGCAAAAGCTTTATGCATAAAACTTTAGGTTTAGACTAGAGTTAAGCCACTTTAAAGCACACACCACCTCTTCTATCAAAGTTAATAAACTCATCTATTGAAAAGGCAACTAAAATAAAACATAGGGAAATCAACAAAATAAAGATTTAGGAAAAACTACCTAAAAATTGGTTTTTTTTGTTATGCAAGTCAAAAAGACAAAAGCCAAAAGAATCTTAGGAAAAGATATCAATAGGAAGTTGTCAAGAAAGATTGGGAAAATTGAGGTTTGGACATTGGCAAACACTAAAAGGGATTTTTATAATTTCAACATAAATATGTTGAAGACACTCTCAAAATATATTGAAAAAACTTGAGTGCTAACAAGTTCATCACGATCATACCTTTTAACAACAAGCTACAATTGGCATTCTCGTCCTACATTCTGGAAAATTCAAGCCATTTTTCACTCTTTCCATGGACACGTGACCTTAAACATGACACTCTTTTGGTGTATACCACTGATTGCAAAGGCTATTTCACCATCAAATTGGTGATACAATTTTTAGATTTCTAGTGCAGCTAAGTCTTTGCTAAAGTGTTTTATCCCGTTGAGAGAGGGAGATAGGGTTTGAGGGATGGAGGAAGATATTAAGCTCATGGACTATTCTAAAGACTCCTTAAGGGAGATGATTTCTTGGCTAGTTACCCTACTATTTCTATGTTAGTGCAAAGGCTCCCTAGAGCCTTGGGGTAAAGGGGGACAATATAGTGCAAAATGTAAACTTCGAGTAAGTGTTTCAATTGACAATCATTGGGAGGTAATGTGGTTTTTCATTTTGCAAGTTGCAAGCCTACTGTCGTGATTCAGATCCTCCTTTACAGGATGGTTAGCATATTGTTTTGGGAGGACCGTTCTACTATGTGGAGTAAATACAACTAGCTTCAAGATATTGGAAGGAGTAATCCTTGAACCTACAAAACATTCTCTATATTCTCTATACTTGGAGTTTTTGTCTTCTGAGATGGATTATGGAAGAAATTGGAAGGAATAGGGTTTCGTAGGTGGGATATGGTGGTTTTATAAGTGGGTAGATGGAATTACATAATTTGCAAGGAGAGACATGGTGAAGGAGGTGAAGGGAAACAAGCAATGGAAGGTGATGAAAAATCAATGGAGTAAGGTTTCCTTGGTTCTTAGAGAAAATGTCGGTGTAAACCAAATACTTGCTTTGGAAAAAAATACATTGGTAGGGAAATTAATAGGTAAAAGGGTCATTTGAGAACAACTTGGAAGTTGGATTCAAAAGGTGTGGGTTCTCATTTTTTGCTATGATATATCCTTTCACATCCTCTCTCATGGATGGTTGGGGTT